>VWYK01049987.1:3514-51216 GCA_013399775.1 Semnornis frantzii | reverse complement strand
AAAAAAAAAAAACAAAAAAAACCAAAACCCAGAAAACCTTGCATCCAGGCAGCAGCTGACTGTCAAGTCTTGTAGGGTGATGCAATGTATTTTCATAGCTCATCTGATAAAGATGTATGCATATATATATATATATATATATATATAAAATTAAAAAAATATATATAACTATGTATTATAGGGTTGCAAGCTTTCCTTCACATCCACGAATGATTTAAATTGTGGCTTCTTGACCATCAATAGGAAGTTTAGAAGATTTATCATATTCATGCTGCCTTGGAACTGGGTACCCAGGAGCATGAGAACCCTGCTGACACCCAGAGGAGATAAATAGTTTGGGGATGTGAAGGCTGGTAGCCCACATTCCAGAACTATTTAAAAGGCATGTTTTTGTTAAACCTGTGCTCTTCAGCTTGTCAAGCCCAAGTGCTTCTGTACAAGTCTTGGAATTCATTAAGTTAGATGTACCCAGCAAGAATTTTGTGTCATGGAAAGATTTCCAGCATGTCCCCATGGCAAACTTGCAGTCTTGTCTCTGCAGAGCACTTAGTGTGACAACAGAGCACCTCCAAGATAGTTTGTACTCCCAGAACCCGAGTGAAGTATGAAAATGCTCTCACAGTTCCTTTGCACAAGCTGGTGAAAGGCATGGTGGTTCTGTATGACCCCAGACAGACAAGAAGCCTAGGGCAAGTGCATGCACACATCTGAAGGCCTGGGCTGCACCCCTAACTACAGGATCATCCTTCTTACGTATAAATAAAGAGATCAGTTGGAATAAAGCTTCATAAGAAATGCAAATTTTGAAGGAACTGCCTTTTTCCTGTGCTGCAGGGACTTTCTGTGTGGTAGCACCAGATGCCTACATGAAGCAAGTGGAAAGTGTGAACCCAAACCCACTTTTCAACAGCAAAGACAGAGAGTGAGCCCCTTCCTGCTACCATCCCATGTGCAGGAGCAGCTTCAGTCCCAGGCACAGTAACAAAGGAAAGGCTGCACCATGTGTGTCAGTCACTTTCATTTTCTATCACACTCTCTAAATCTTCACAGAAATGGTGAGACCCCACCGATAATTAAATAGAAATGAGAAGAGAAGAGAAGGAAAAGAAACAAAAAGAAAAGAGAAGAAAAGAAAAGAAACAGAAAAGAAAAAAGAAAATATAAAAGAAAAAAGAAAAGAATAAAGAAAAAGAAGAGGAAAAAAAAAAGAGAAAAAAAATGGAAAATAAAAGTGCTCATAGTTCCTTCCTCTTTTCCATTTTGTGGTGAAGGATGCCTGGAAAGGCAAAACCTGTAGCAAGAAACCTGGACATCTCAAGGGTGCTAAGTTTTTTAGGCAGGTCATGCTGCTGCTCCTCTGAGTGGCCATTTCTGACCTCTTAGCTTTCAAATTTGTTGACAGTGTGTGCCTGTGTGCTTAGACACAATGTTGCTGTAATCTGTAAGGAGACACAGTCAGTAACAGGTAGATGAAACTGAGCAGAGTATGAACAGGGGAAGACATAAAACAGCACAGTCTGCTCTCTGGTGGTAACCACCATGGCAGAGTGCATTTGGAGGAGGAGTAGCTCATGGGTTTGCAGACTTTGGCAGCTTGGCTTTTCCCATATGCAAAGGTCAGGAGAGAAAAAAATGTGTAAGTACTTGGATCAGGCACAAAAATGAGAAGGGAGGTGGGAACTGACCTTGCTACCCAGCTCCTGTCTGGGTAATAGGGCCAGAGCCAGACAGCAAAACCTTGTGGAAGTGAGTATGCTGGATGCAGAGGAGGAACCTGAGCCAAGAACATGGAGAGGTGAAGGAAATCAAGACAATTATCTCATCAGTTACCTTCTGAACTGGGAGAGGGGTGGCTTGCAAGCACTGAAGGAAGAAAAGATTAGTGCAGGCAGGAGTGGACTAGAAAATCTGTAATATTCTGGTAGTGCTAGTGGAGAAAGGAATTTGCTCCTCGGAAATTTTATGCAGTAAAAATATTATTCGACTTCTGTATAGATAGAAAAGGAAACTTTCTTCTGTACCTCTCTCGATCATTATTACTGTTGATGATTGGCTGCGATTTAAAATAAAAAAGCAGAGAACAGTGAGGTATTGGTCTGCTTGAGAATACTTCTTTTTAAAAAAATTGCTTTAAAACTTTTAAGATTACTTGGAAATCAGGTGCTCCTTTTTTTGGGGTGTATTTTAACTGGGTGTTCTAACAAAATCTATGCAGACAGTATTGGTGATGATATAATATTTCCCACCCAGGATTAGTGGGATTTAAAATCTACAGCTTCAAGACTAAAAGATCACAGAATCACAGAAACATTTGGGTTGGAAAAGACCCCCCAGGTTCATCAAGTCCAACCATTATCCCTACTCTACAAGGTTCACCCTTAAACCATGTCTCCAAGCACCACATCCAAACATCTTTTAAACACATCCAGAGTTGGTGGCTCAACCACCTCCCTGGGCAGTTCATTCCAATCTCTGACCACTCTTCCTGTGAAAAAATGTTAACCACATGTCCAGTCTAAACCTACCCAGTTGCAGCTTGAGGCCATTCCGTCTTGTTCTATCACTATTTACTTGTGAGAAGAGACCAGCAGCAGACTCTCCACAACATCCTTTCAGGTAGCTGTAGACAGCAATGAGGTCTCCTCTTAGCCTCCTCTACTTCAAATTAAACACCCCCAGCTCCCTCAGTTGCTCTTCATAAGATTTATTCTCCAGGGCCTTCCCCAGCTTTGCTGCCTTCCTCTGCACTCTCTCCAGCACCTCCACATCCCTCTTGTAATGAATTGCCCCAAACTCAACACAATTCTTAATATGTGGCCTCACTACAGCCAAGTACGAGAGGACAATCACCTCCCTACTCCTGCTGGACACAACATTTCTAATACAAGCCAGGATGCCATTTGCTTGCTTTGCCACCTGGGCACACTGCTTGCTCATATTGAGTTGTTTGTCTATTACAACCCCCAGGTCCCTTTCTGCCAGGCAGCTTTCCAGCCACGCTGCCCCAAGCCTGTAGATGGGCACCTTACACTTGAAACAAAGGAATAACTCCTGATATTAGCTACTGTAGTAAAATGTTCATGTTGGGCATGTCCTTGAGCATGATAAAGATTGTCATGGTGCTAAGCAGGTTACAGTAGAACACCAGGTAGAACACCCTGATTGCTGTGTGTTGTAGAGTACCTGGCACAAAGTCGTGATCTGCGCAAAATAAGACACTTAAAATAATCATTAATGAATTAGTAGTCATATTTTTTTCCATTATAATCATTCTAAAACAGTCATTAGTATGAATTAATACTGCCTTGGGGAGCATACATTGTACGAGGAACTTCTCTAATCTAAGAGAAACAGATTTTCCTGCAATGCATAAAGATGTGTGGTTCCCAGAACTGCAGACTTCACCCTCTGTGCCCAAAATTAATGTTAGGCCTGATATGAAGATGTAAAACCTGTTAATCCCCTGTCCTTGTGTAACTTTTTTTCTTTGGTTGTAGTCCTAAATCAGATTGCTAGCTGAAGACTGTTTTGTATGTGTGCTCCGTATGTGTACAGGAAACCCTTTCCATTGATCTCTTCTTACTGTATGCTAGCAGTCTGACAACTCAAGGCTTGTACAGTGTGCTGATTGGAGCTTAATTAGAATAATTTAATGAGAAAAATTAGATCATTGGTTGCAAAAAGAAAATAGTAATGAAACCTATATCATTCATTGGTTTGCTGAGAGGTATAAAAAGCCAAAAAGTAAATGATTTGTCCCACTCAGGTGTGGGACACTGCGCCTATTTGCTTCCTCCTCATTCTGCTCTAATATCTCTCTACTAATGTTGGCTAACACATAATGTAAGCTTTGCTGGTTGTTTGTCTGTCTGAGAAGGTAGAGAGAGAAAGAGAAGGTAACTGAGCACTTCTGGGCAGTTACTTTGTCTGGAAGGGAGTTTGGATTTCTGTATTATTTCTAATATGTAAATACTTGTAAATATTGTATATATGTGCTCGTAAATTTTGCTTTGCTGTAAATAACAGCTTCGTCTTTACTTCCAAACTGTCTGAGCTAGTCTGGTAAATTTCAACTGGGTGGGGGCGTGTGTGTATATGTGAAGCTCCTAACCTATCACACACAGTATCATGTCCTCAAATTCCATGCATCAATGCAGGTAATGCTTTTGCTTAGCCTAGTGTACTGTTTTACTACAGTTTTTGAAGCACCCTGAAGTTCTCATCAAGTTGTGCAGCATTAATTTGGCATGGGGAATGTAGAATTGTTCCAACTTGCATGAGAGGCTGGGAACTACTCCCAGATAGCTGAGACGGGGGGAGGACCTCATCAAAACTGTAGTACCAAGATTTTCAGGTGAAATTCTAACAATACTTTTAACCTTGTAGTAGTTTGACTTGTGGCAGTAAGAAAGTTACATGCTACAGAGAACAGCACACTTGAAAATCGTTCTGCAGTTACAGTTCAGATATCTTGGTTCACAGGTTGCAAATTAATCCTTTCTCGGAAATACATTAAGTTCCAGTTCTGCAAAGACCTAAATCAGTACTGCAAATCATTTCAGAATCAGGGCCTTAAATATTTCTGAACATTATTTAATCATTGTGTCTGACCTCCAAGCATAAATGTGAGGGTTCAAAATTCAGGATCAAATATTCTGGTTTGTGGTTGGTTTCTTTGTTTGTTCGTTGTGATTGCAAATTCAGGTTCTATAGACTTCACTAAAATTATGTTTTTAGGTAATTATTTTGGTTTAATCAGTGCTATTTTAAAAAAAAAAAACAAAAAACAGTTTTAGGAGAAAGATGGGTATAAGTCAATTTAAAATTTTGATTTTTTAACAAAGTCATACATAAAAAGAATGCTGCAAAGGAACAGGCAAATTTGCTTCTTACAAATCCATTCTTCTAGAAATTCTCTTTAGGCCTCTATTCTGTTTTGGGCTTGGTTTATGTTCATGGTTTTTGTTGAAGTTTTGGGGGAGTTTTTTTTTTTTGGTTGGTTGGTTTGGTTTGGTCGTGGGCTTTTTGGTTGTTGGCTTCATGCTTTGTTTTTTGGCTTTTGTTGTTGTGGTGGGTTTTGTTTGTCTGGGTTTCTTTTATTGTTTTGTTGGGTTTTTTAATACAACCTGTTCTTCCTCTTTTGAGTTCCTCAGATCTCCTTCAGACTTTTGGGTTGGGGGTTCTTGGATTTAATTTTTCAGTCTTTTTCTTAGTTTCTCTCAGTTTTTAAGCCTTACCAGCATATTTCAGAGAGAAAGTGTATGAGCAGATCTCATGTAGTTCCTACCTTGCTCTTGGATCCTCGGCAAAGATCTGGTGCTTTCAGCACGACCGTTCTAAAAATCCTCTACTCCTTACAGTGCTTTCAGTCCAGGCCTCAGACCAATTACTTAAGGCAGTGGGACTCCTACATGTCCCAGCAGCAGAGGCTGGGCTGTGGTGGCTTGGGCAGATCAGAGAGCAGGGGTGTAGAGCTGGCCAGGGCAGGGACCAGAACTTCAGAGTCAGACAGGGCTGCCTTGGACTTCATTGCTTTGCAGAAATTTAATGGTCATACATTTGCATTCTCAGCCTGGTGCAAATATAGTATTCATCTCATCTGCACTTCTGCTTTACCTCAGAATGACTGGGATTACCTTCTCTTTTTTTTTTTTTTTTTAATTGGGAAATTGCTAAAAGTTATTCCTTACCTTTTTATCTTGCTGGCAATGCCATTGCCTCTATTAATAATGGACTCTGGGGAGTGTTTTGTCTGCACTGGCAGCAGAACTGCTATTTCTTACTCGGTTTGGTATCTGCAATTACAGTACTTTTCTGAAGTGCAAAAGACACCTGTAAAAATCAAACCCATTTCCCTGCTTAACATCAGACAGCACAGTACTTCACTTCAGGTTTTCCATCTTTTTGCTGAAACTCTGTGGTGATTGTTGATAAATGTTTGCAATTATGTGAAGGACCCTCAATGAAGTGGCAGAAATAACGCACTTCAGCAAAGAGCACGTCAAGTTTGTTTGGCTTGGATGTTTACTGATGTCTAGGTTGAGATCTTCAGCTCCTAACAATGTCCTGTGTTGCCAAGACATTGTCCTTGAAGGCAGGCTGGAGAAGGGAGGAGCTGGTGCTCATTTCTTAGGAGGCCTTAATTTTTCACTTTCGCATGGACAGTGCTGGTGAGGCTCTTTCTATGTATCTGCTCTCCATGTGATCTGCAAGGCTTCTGAGAGGTCGCTTGAAATCCCTGACCCTCCCAGACAGAAATAAGTATTAGCAGGATCACTTACAAAAGAAGAAACTGCATCAGGGAGCACCAGAGCATCCGCATTTTCAGGAGACTCTCAGGGAAGGTCAAAGGTGTTTTCCTTTCCTCATTCAGGTTTAGAAGAGCTGCTGCTCTTCTAAATGACCCAAATTTCTCACCAGGCCCAGCACTGAGTGGCCTTCATGGAAATAAAGTTTCAGGGTGTCTACAAATTACAAGGACATTTCATTGTTTCATCTCTTTCCATAAAGCTTCCCTTTTCCATGCCAAGCCATCTATGGGGGACTTGTCTGTTCATCCATGTGTAAAACTTGGACTATGTCATGCCATACACTTTGTATGTGTAGGTCCCTAGTGGTTTTCGCATCAGCACACACCTCATGGACCAGCCTTCTAGGGCAGCCCTCGTTCTCATCCTCCATCTGAACAATCTCTAGAGTGGAGTGGAAGGGCAGTAGCAGAACCTCAAGCACCCCCAGTCCTTCCTGGCCTAGTGCTTGACCCAGGGGACAACATTCACACCTGGATCTCCTGCCAGCATCACAATAACCCTCTTCCCCTAAACCAGCCAGTGGACCTTTTCTCCCACCCCAGAGCTAGTCCTGGCATTGCTGCAGCCTCCTTTTCCTCCATGTAGCAGAGGCTGATGCCCACTGAGGGAGCTGATCAGAATCGAGTTGGATGAGCCATGCTGCCTGCCCGGCGCTGGCAGACAGACCAAATCCCCCACGAGGGACGAGTTACAATGCATTCGCTGCAATAAGCAGTGAATCGACTGTTAGTCTGCAGTCACAGCTCTGCAGCTGGTTTCCTCTGCCTGCTGATAATCTGCACAGATAGTTTGCCCTTTTTTTTCCCCACCAGCCTCTCGTTTTCATCCATGAGTTCTACATCACCTCCTGTGTTTTACCTTTTCTGGTTAAAACTGTTCCTCCTCATGACACATAACTCTCCCCCAGGGCCAGTTATGTAAGGTACTGCTGCTCGGTGTTTGTACAGTCCTACATCTTGATCCCCTGTAGAGAGCACATTGTGTATCCCACTGGCAGCACACAAAAGCAGCTTCCTATACAAAATACACAAGTCTCACTTCTATGTTCGCATGTCTAGGCAAACACCCTCCTGCATTTTGGGACTCAAAGGAAGAACACTATCAGTACCTACCTTCCTGGTGACATATGGCTATGAAGAGCATTTGAAAAAATAATAAATTAATAATCCTCTTAATAAGGAGAAAAGATTCTGCTTCACTAGTCTTCGTTGTATATACGTCTTTCACACTTCACTTGGTCCATTTTAAATGCAAACAGCTCTGCCAGCAAGCAGTGCCACAGTTGTTTTAAAGGCAAACATTTGTTTTGTCTTTAAGTGAATGCATTCATACTGAGTGGCAGTGGAGTGGTTACCCCTTCTCAGGAGGCTCCTTAAGTTTCAGCTAGGGAGATGAAGTAAGACTTTCTTTAAATGGGGGGAAAAAACCCAAAACAAACCCCAAAAAAAAAAACAGATGAAAATCTCTCCTCCCCAAACCCCAAGTTCTAGCTGATTGGAGTGTTTGAAGCTCCTGTTGTGGGTAAGATGTAGGTGTTCTTGCAGGGGAAAAAATTATAAATACCTACTTTCCTCTTTCTTCCTTTCCATGCCTGATGATCCTGCCTCCAGCCTTCCCCTACACGAGCTATATTTTATTCAGCTGCACTGCAGTTTGTGGTGATGGACTAAGCCCCAGCAATTAAGCCAGAGCTGTAGCTATGCAAACTCAGGGCACTGTGATGGGCTGGACTAGGGAGGGATTATCCTGAAAGCTGCAGTGTGCTCAGGGTTGAGGACTGCCAGCATGGCAGCCTGAGTGGTCACATTTCTTTGGGGCAGAACAGTGCACCACCTTTCACCAGCTTCGAAGCATTTCCTGATGCTTTTCTTTTTTTGCTTTTTCCAGGGCCAGCAAAATAAATTAAGGTGTTTCTGAGCCCAGGTGCAAAAGATGGCACGGATGTGAAGCTTTCTGGGTGATACAGCATGTTTGGTGACAAGGTCAAGGGATGGTCTAGCTCTAGTTGAGATCATCGAATCATAGAATGTCAGGGGCCTCGAAAGATCACCTGGTCCAGTCCCACTGCCAGAGCAGGATCACCTAGAGCAGATCACACAGGAACACATTCAGACAGTTCTTGAATATCTCCAGAGAGGGAGACTCCACAACATCCCTGGGCAGCCTGTTCCAGTGATCTGTCACCCTCACAGTGAAAAAATCCTCCTCATGTTTAAATTAAACTTCTTACACCTCAACTTCCACCCATTGCCCCTTGTCCTGTCATTGGGCATCACCAAGCAGAACCTGGCTCCATCCTCCTGGCACTCACCCTTTACATATTGATAAACATTGATGAGGTCCCCTCTCAGTCTCCTCTTCTGCAAGCTAAAGAGCCCCAGCTCCCTCAGTCTCTGCTTGTAACAGAGATGTTCCATTCCCTTAATTATCTTTGTGGCTCCGCGCTGGACTCTCTCTAGCAGTTCTATGTCCCTCTTGAACTGGGGGGCCCAGACCTGGACACAGTCCTCCGGATGTGGCCTCAGCAGAGCAGAGTAGAGGGGCAGGAGAACCTCTCTTGACCTATTAGCCGTAGCCCTTCTAATACACCCCAGAACAGCAAAAAAAGATGGTGATTCCAGAGACAGTAGTTCCTGGAGGAGGGGAAGTATGGTCCTGATTGGTTGGATAGAGGCTTGTTTGCTCTCAAGCAGGGAATTCTTAAGTGAGCAGAAACTGGGTTGTGCAGAGGTGAAGGAGCTTGGGAAAGCTCCGAGCATGGAGACAAGACCAGGGTTGGCAAGGGTGAGTGTAAAGGAACTAATTAATCCTTAATGAATGTGTGAGTGGGAGGCATAAGGGGATGGCTGAGGAGGGATGGAGCAATACTGGAGAGGGAGAGGTTGGGAATTGAATGAAAAAGCAAAAGAGTTGCACAGAGTGAAAAAGCGAAACAAAGCAAACAAAACAAGACAATCTTTCCTTGCCGTTACTGCAGATTGTTCCATTTTTTTCCCTACAGTGTCAAACTAAAACACTCTCTGTAGCAGCCTCCAGCTCCTCGCCTACCTTCCAGTTTTTATTCTTCAGCAATGTTTCCCAAACTGCAAGGTGCACCCCCACCCAAAGAGGAAGGTGGAGCAGAGCCCACAGAGAGAATGAGAGATGCAAGAAGCATGTGAGTGCTTGACTGACTTCTGCAACCTCATTCAGTCTTCCTGTCCCTGAAAAAAAGGTTCCTCACAGGAAAACCTCCCAAACATTCGTTTTCACTCCCTAGCTCAAACCAAATGCATAATGAAGTGTCTGCATGCTTTGAATAGAGTTAGAGACCCTTATGGCCAGCCCAGCCACTACATCTGCTAACAGCCCGTTGTGCTGCGTTGAGGACCACCCCACGTGGGACTGTGAGCACCTTTGTGCCACACAAGATGTGGTGGTCGTGTCACAGCTCCTCAAGCACAGAGTTGTCATTAGAGCTCTGCTGCTGGGCACCTTCTCCTGAAGACAATGTTCATTCTCCCAGCCATCCCCAAAGCTGGGGTGTTCTTTTGTGTGTTAATATCACAATCCCCTTTCCAGCCCATATTAGAAGATTGGTCATTAGATCAATAACCTCTTCTCCTCCGGTTTTGTACCTTTGTGTCACAATCATCTTACAAACCTCTTACAGGTTTCGTTGTGGTGATTGCTACAATTCTGTATCCCGCTCTGCCTAGCTGGAAACAAACACGTCAAAGGTGTCAGATGCAGTTACAGCATGGAGCAAGATCTGTGTCCCTTCTTACTAGCTCTCATTGCTTACAGATACAGTTTAAATTTCTTTCAGTTGTCTCCTGTATTTATAGAGTGTCAGATCTGACAGACCCTTCACTCACTCTGCCTTTCTGCTTATTTTCCTCTTCTTTAAATTCTATGTAATTCTGGTACTCTGAGATATTCCGCAGATTTTGTGAGACCACAACACTTCATAAAGCTCCTCTCTGTTCAGTGCCTGCTTCCAGATGCCTCTGCTTGAAAGAAAATGGCCTTCCTCAGTCCCTCCACACATTCTCCACCTCCAGCACTAAAGCCATATAAAAGGATAGCACATCTTACTCTTGATGCTACTTGCTTTTGCCCCTGCTGCCACACTGCTCAGGAAGGAGCAGTGATCTGCAGACCAGCAGCTTGTAGCTGTTATTCCACGCACTCCAGGGGAAGTTGTGCTGATTCACATAACCAAAATCTGCCTGGAGGAGGGGAAAAAAACCTATAAATCTGCAAAAGAACTATTGGGAACAAGCATAGAATGGGAAATCAACTAGCTCTGTTCCATTGCTGATTTATTTTTGCTTTAATACATACGAATTTTCCACAGAACCCTGTGTGACCTCCCACCTGCTAATTACAGATTTCTTACGTGGGTGGGATGCAGATTTCAGTGAAATCAATGTTAATCTGGAGCGACTGAATTGATGAGCTTACAGTGAAGGCTGATTTATTTGGTTTGGGGGTTTTGGCTTGTTTGGTTGTTTGGGTTTTGTTGGTTTTTTTGTTTTGTTTTGTTTTTCTGCTATGAGTCTTAGATGTCATTTTAAAAAGAAAAATTCATTAGGATTCAGGACTATTTAATTAATTTTAAGAGAGTGATGCCTTTTTATCTCCTCTTCCACTCAAATTCTATTATCTTCACTAGTGGTTTGTAGTAAACTGCCTGTGAATTAATTCTCTAAAAGGTGATTTTTCTCTATTTCTCTTTTTTTGCAAGACGCTAGACGGAGGAGAAGCTTTGGTCTAGAATGTGCCTCTTCTATGACAGGATGAGGCAGCTGGGATTGTTCAGCCTGAAGAAGAAAGGGCTCCAGGGAGACTTTGTAGCAGCCTTCCAGCACCTAAAAAAGGGGCCTACAAGAAAGCTGAAGAAGTGCTTTTTACAAGGGCATTTAATGACAGGACAAAGGGGTAACAGCTTCAAACTCAGTGAGTAGAGTTTTATTAGATACAAGGGAAAAATGCTGCACTGAAGAGTATGGTAAGGCACTGAAACAGGTTGGCCAGAGAACTCATGGAAATATTCAAGGCCAGATTGGATGGGGCTTTGAGCAACCTGTCCTTGCCCATGTCACGGTGGTAGGAACTACGTGATCTTTAAGGTCCCTTCCAATCCAAATCATTCTGTAATTGCATGAATAGCACTTATAGCTGATCCTGTGGCTATTCATATTCAAATTCTGTGACTGAGTGGCAGATGAGCCTCCTCCATGGTCATGCATCCATGCTTGGATGTCGATCAGGCCTCTGGATCCACCTATAATAAGGCTTGTTTGTTCTGGTGACCTAAACCACTGGCCCTAACAGGAACACACAAGAAGGACTTCACAGCAAAAGCTCTCTCACCTACTCACCACTGACAGCAGTCACCAATGAGTGGGCACCTCCCAGCTAGATTTGGGTATCTGAGGCATCCTCCTACCCATCTTACTTTTGACCTACTTCTGCACGTCTCAACACAGGCAAAAGCACCACCAGAGATCTGCAGTAGACGTATGGAAGCTGGGTGTCAGTTTTCCTTTCTCATGCACTGGCAACTTTGGTGAAGATCACAGTGGGTCAAAAGTGAAGAAGTTTTCTCTCCTGTCACCATTCTAAATATGCAGCAAGAAACATGCACACTGCTTTCTCACTTGTGGTGTTGCTTCTTTTCTCAAAGTTTCTGGTAGCTACATTTCCTCTTCCAGAAGTGCAAAACTGGGAAGCTTCAGACCCAGCTGAGGAGGCATATCATTGATGTTGTGGGAGAGCAACTACATTCCTCAAGTTGTAGTCACATTTTAAATTATTTTCCCCCCCCTGTGTTTTCTTTCTGACATGCAGTAAAGAACAGTCAATGAAATGAAAAGCTAAAAGTGAAGATATATGGTATTTTCTTGCAGTCTTGAGTGTATCTTAGACAATTTGTGTGGCCATAGGGAGCCCCATGGATCACAGGTTCCCTGCTTTTAGAATGGACATTATAATACTTAACCAGGACAAAGCACTGTGAGGAGTTTGGGTGGAAAGTGCTTTAAGGCACATGCAACAAACAGTTGTTGTATTTGCCTCAGGAAGAGGCCACCTGTTTGCCTTGTCTATCTCCAAACTGTGCAGCTCTGGCCATGGAAAACACAAGTAGTGAAGATCTTGTTTCTGATTTTCGTTGACCCAGGATTTCCATTAGTATTTTGAATGACCTTATGTGATGCTCCTGCTTGAGTGATTGTTTAAGCAAGGGACACTCTGAGACTGACACTTCTGAAGGATCAGTAGCACAATAATAAAGTGAAATAAATAGAAAATAAAATGCCAATGGAAATCCTTCTCGCCCACCTGCAGGGGCGTTATTGCTGCTGCATCTGCATGTGCATGAGAAGTGAGGGCTGAGGATGCCCAGCACTAGGGACTGTGTAGGGAGGCTGCCTAAAGCTGGAGAAGTGATTTAGGTTGGCTCAGGCAAGGAAAGTGGGCAGGCACTGCTTCCATGGGAGGGGAAGGAAAGTTAAACTTTTATCCCACCACCCTGTATATTTGTACTGTCTAGGCAATATGGTTGCAACCTTCCTTATAGGTGCTCCTTATCAGCTGCAGAAATACAAACTCAAAATTCTGGGCTAAATTGTAGGCAGTACTGCTAAGCTAAGGTATCCCAGCATTCAGAAATAAACTCAGAATCACCAAGAAAGTAAACTAATATTATTGATTTCTGTTTTTTTTTTTTTTTAAAGTATAACTGGGTCATATTTTCTTGCCTTTCTTTGTGTGAAAGCTAAATACACAACAATTTCAAAAGAGAGGTGTGGGGAAAGATATTCACCAGTCTCCAGGACTGGGGCTGTGAGACCTTCCCAGCAGTTGTAAGGCTTGTGTTAAAACTGAGAGGTGGCAGAAATGTCTCTTCGATGTGACATCCAGATGGAGGGGAAAGTGGTTGCCAGGGTGACACTGAAAATAGAGCTTGGTCTACTCTGCTCTCATTGCAAGAAATGTCCTTGGGGACAGCTTCAATGGGAGAGGAATGGTACATACAGTGAAACTTCATGTGGTGTACATGAATTAGTGTGTCATTGATTATGGGAGAGCCCAAACATGTAGAAGAATGTTTTTTGAGGTTTGAGCCCAAATGCAGAAGCCTGGATATTGGATTTGGAAAGTAAATGAAGGGGGAGCTTTTGTCCTCTCCTCTCACCCAGCACACACTTTCATCCCATGCAACTACCTGAGCTCTGAGCAGCTTAAACACCTTTTTTTCAAATGCAAAAATGCATTTCAAACATCAAATCTGCAGAAATCTCTGGTTAATCGTGTGGTCTTCAGAAATTTAGTAAGTTTAGATATATCCCTTAAAGATTTTCTTCGGAATTTTTCTCTTGGGTAGCCATATGTCCAAGCATGTTTACACTTTGAATTAAATGAAAATGAAGGCTTTCACCTTGGTTTTTGTTTTTGTCCTTGTTTTTGTGTTTTTCTAGTGAAAAACCTTGAGGTATGTTTTCCTTTTAAAAGTTATTTCTCCGATTCTTGGGTTTTAACTTGGCTGAAATTCCTTAGAAAAGAGGCTGCCCTGCCTCTGAGGTGATTTACACTGAGAAGAATGTTAAAGAATTACAGATGACTGTTGGTAACATACCTGCGTAACATTAAAACCAGGTTAATTGCTTGCATTTCACTGGAAGTTATGGATTGCTGCAGAGCTTAGTACTTCACCAGATACTGGTACAGCAGGGGAGGGGGTTTATTGATAGTTAAATACCAGTAGAAGTTGTCTGTGTTCAGGTGGGACCGCTTTGAGGGAGGACAGAACATTTCTCAAAGCTTCATATTTTCCCAAAGGGATTTTTCTAGCAGAACATGCCTGCTGTTCAAAGGACATATTCCCTGTATGAGCAAACGAATGAAAAGTTAGCTTTACAATAGACAGCCTATTAAACTTTAAGGAGGCTGAAGTGAAGGAGCCCAGCTCCACGTGTTTTTTTCAGAAGGCTAATAAAACCCAGAAAATTATCTCTAGTGCTCTGCAAGGCAGCATGCATTCAGGAGGCTGCTGCAAAAACCTGCAGAAGGAACAAGGACAGAGGCATTGAAAGAGCATAAATGGAAAGCGATACAGCAAAAATGTGAGGTGGTGAATCCTTGCAGATTTAATTGACAAATTCAAATGCCAATTTGTATTTTTGTCTGTCTCTCTCCCACTCGTTTTCTTTTCAAGTGCAATTTTGAGTGGTGAAGAGGGAGGATGCCCCCTTCCCTTAGCAAACCAGGAGTGTGAGTACTGTGTATGTATGTGGAGAGGAGGTTGCTGCCATTGACAACTCCTTGAGCAAGTGCTGAAGCAGCATGGGGGATCCTAGACACAGGCAGCCCCCCTGCTCGCAGCTCCTGGCTGGTGGAGCTGTTTGGTCTCTGGCCCTGAGTGAGGCAGACAGAGGGTGGGGAAGGGAATCTATTCCTCGGATCCCCTTCCCATTTGTCCCACAAAAGCAGCCATCTCCAACCTTGTGGTGGATGATCAGTGAAACAAAAAGGAGCATTATTTCAAATGGAGCTGGGGGTACTGTTTTGGTGCATCCTCAGCCTTCACGCTCATACAGGCATGTGTGTGGAGAAGGAAGGCTTTCTTGGCCTGATCTGTCAGCACCATAGATACTCCTATAATAAATAGTCATGGTAATTGCAGAAAACATGTTGACTGGTTTATTGTACAATAATTGCTGCTCTTGCAGGACATTCACCCACTCAGCTGTGAGCAGAGGCTCCAGGCTTTTCTCAAAACACCTGATTTTTTTAGGAAGTTTTAGAGATTGATTTTTATTGTAATTGTTAATGCAGACTAAGAGGGAGCATTTTGTATTTCTCTTCCCTGTCCCAAATTCATCCAAATGTTTTTAGGAACTGAAAAAACCAAACAAACCCAAACCCCAAAACTCATAGTAAAGGAATTAATAAATACAAAATTGATTATTGCAATCAGAGAGAGGGGGCAGGTCTCCTAATGAGGCTTTATTTAAACAGTGATAATGTGCTGAGAAAACCAGAGGAAATAAGTAAGCAAAAAACCCTGGTACTGGAAATGCCTGCTGTAATTTCCCCCCTCTAAAATAGAAGTCCTTCTGAAAGGGCTGGTTAAGGGACTGTCTCCTGAAGTCTTGTAGGTACTTTGTGAGGCAAAAGATTGGAGCACTGGGACTGAAGACAAGTTATGTGACAAGGTTGCTTAAGGCCCTGACATTGCCTCAAAATTATTACTTGCTCTTCTATCTGGTCTCAGGCAAAGCTGAGTTTTAAACTTGTATCTATGACTCTCTTTATTTGCAGGCATAGAGTTGTCAACGTACATGTCCTTATACAATGTATGGATTGCATTAAGGGGAGATTTTGCTTTGAGTTCAGATACTGCTTTCCAAGTACAGAGAGCATTTGCATCATCACAAAGTATAGCCAAGAATGAGATAGCACATCAATTATTTAATATCCCAGCCAATAAAAACTGCATCAGATCATCCTCAAGAAATATTTGTGTTGTTAAAATGAAGGACAAACAATGGTCTGGTTAAAGGAAGACCTAAAGATCCTTAAGTAAAGATAAAGAAATTTCCTGGACAAAAGAAAAATCTAATTGATCTCCAAAGAAGGATATCAGTTACATAAGGACCTATGAGTTCATAGATTCATAGAATACCAGGTTGGAAGGGACCTCAAGGATCATCTAGTCAAATTTTTCAGGGTAAGAATATAGTTTAACCGAGATGGCTCAGCAGCCTGCCAAGGTGGGCCTTGAAACTGCCTAATTAGGGGAATCCATCATCTCCCTTGGGAGTTTGTTCCAAGGTCTAATACTTTGAATGGTGAAAGATGTTTTTCTGATATCCAGTCTGAATGTTCCCAGCAGCAACTTGTCCCTATTGCTCCTTGTCTTTACCACATGATTGTTTGTAAAAAGGGAGTCTTCCTCCCCATGATAGCTGCCCTTTATGTACTTCTACATGGTTATGAGGTCTCCCTTAAGCCTTCTCTTCTCAAGGCTGATCAAACCCAATTTTCTCAGACTTCCTTCATATGGCAGGTCTGCCAGTCCTCTAATAATTTCTGTGGCTCTTCTCTGGACCCTTTTCATCCTGTTTACATCCTTCTTGTGTAGCAGGCACCAAAACTGTGCACAGTACTCAAGGTGTGGCCTGCCCAGCACTGAGTAGAGTGGGAGAATGGCATCTTTATCCCTGCTTGTGATACCCTTGCTAATGCAACTCACATCCTGTTGGCTTTCTTTGCCACTGCAGCACACTGTTCACTCATGTTGAGCCTCTTCTCAACCAAGACCCCCAGGTCCCTCTCCACAGTGGTCTCAAGCCAGGTGGCTCCAAATCTGAGCTGCATTCCTATATATGGAATTCCTATAGTGCAGACAGGATGAAATTGCATAGGAGGTCTTAAGACAGAAAGATCAGGAAAGAAAACCTCTTGAACTAATGCCAGACACAAAATTGTACGCATGCATTTCCAGTGGCTTTGCATGGTGTGTCTCTCTGAGCCTTAACACTTTATCACTTTACAAATACTTAATCTTCATTGCAATCCTCCAATATGTCCAAAGATCATAAACTTTGCCTCCCTTTGGGCAGAATGATTGCACTCTCAGAGGAAGAAGTGTCCTCCTGTGACCGCTTTTTGCCAGAAAACTTGTCTGGCAGGTAGCAAAAGAAGTGGGCAGAGCTGTGGGATCCACAGGTTCTCAAGAAACTAGTGAGGTTGAATGGAGCAGCCTGGTTTGGTGCATAGCTGAGGATCTTGCTTGTGGTCTCTGTCATGCCCAGTGGTCATGTCCTGAACAGCCGTGTGCCTGAGTCTGTGGAAGAGGCACCAGCTGAGCCACTGAACCACAACAGAAGAGATGTCATTGGCGTAAGGTATCACTAAACAACCTTAGCAACAGAGGACTTATGAAAAGACAAACTAAAGAAATAGTCTCTTTTGAAAAGTGAACTTGGCCAAGTCACTCCACACCGTGGATGTCCAGGTTCAAGGACTTTCTGTTTATTTATTTCAGTTAATTCTCTACAGTACACCATAGACTGAAGCATGCAGCAGCAGCAACAGATGCTTAGATACCATGGTGATGGGTGCTATAGAAAATCTTGCATAGCTATGGAAACTAAAGTTGCATTTATCCATCAGAACTGAGTATCTGGCAGCCTATGTCTATCCTTCATGTTCTGGAAGATCATGAAAAAAATCTCCTTGTACATGGCATTACATTTCACAGCTTTCTTTTTACTTGGCAGCGCAGACTGATCTCTATTTGATAATAATAACGGTACATGTATTTTTAGATGAACATTATGTGATGGTAATTCTGCTGTTATTCAATGTAATAAAAGCTGAGGGGAAAAGGCCTTTACAGAGAAGAATTGAGGAAATCAAATCAGATTTAACTTGGTGGCAGATAGAGAGGGTTTATCTCAGATTTTCAATAAACACTTTTTTTTTTCTTTTTTTTTTTCCTTTTACATGTCTGAATTATTCAGTCTTGAGTTTTTCATTTTCAGAGAGTTTTCCTAATTGTCTGGTTTTGCTTTGCAGAGTGTAAGAACAGAACATGTGCTGTATCTCTCATGTTTTTGTAACCCAGGGAAATGAGAACAAGACATTTCAGAGCCCCCCTGCATGGGTCTAACAATGGCTGTATCATCAGGGGCAAGTGACATTCCTTCTCATCTTCAAAATTCAAGCAATAACACAAATCTGTAGATATCTACACTAGGGGGAAAAGATCAAATGGAGGTGATAAAATTGCTTTTTACTACCAGTAATTGGCTGCAGCCAAAGATATAGGTGAAAGTAAAATAAGCTGTTAGCATCACAGTACATTTGGCTTTTTACCTGTCCTACGTTAACAAGGGCAAGCAGCTCAACCTGCATTTCCAGGCAGCTGCTATGGTTGTGATGGTAGCAGCATATTGCTGACTTGGTCATTCATGCTGGGCAAATGTGCTAAAGAAGTGTTCAGCCCAAAAGCCAGGCAAGTGTTTGAGAGACCATGGGTAAAATCCTGTCCCCATATGAAGTCTGTGACAAACTTTCCATAGATATAAAGAAATTCCTTATGGCTCTGAAGTCCTTCTGGGTTAGTACAGGGTGACTAGAAAAAAAAAAAAATAGACCTTCCCCTGTTGTTCCTGAGAAGGAACAATAAGTTGCACCAGTACAAGTTGGGAGATGATCTGCTGGAAAGCAGCCCTGTGCAGAAGGAGCTGGGAATCCTGGTGGACAAGAAGCTATCCATGGGACAGCAATGTGCTCTTGTGGCCAAGAAGGCCAATGGGATCCTGGGGTGCATTAAGAGGAGTGTGGCCAGCAGATCGAGGAAGGTTCTCCTGCCCCTCTACTCTGCCCTGGTGAGACCTCACCTGGAATATTGCATTCAGTTTTAGGCTCCCCAGTTCAGGAGGGACAGGGCTCAACCGAAGAGAGTCCAACAGACTCTCCAAAGAAGATTCAGGGGCTGCAGCACTGCCCTGTGAGGAGAGGCTGAGGGACCTGGGGCTTTTGTGCAGAGAAGACTTAGAGGAGATCTAATCAATGTTTATAAATATATGAGGGCTAAGGATCAAGAGGGAGGGGAGAGGCTCTTCTTAGTTGTGCCCTACGATAGGACAAGGGGCAATGGATATAAACTACAGCACAGAAGTCCCACCTCAACATGGGGAGGAACTTCTTTACTGTAAGGGTCATGGAGCACTGGAACAGAGAAATTGCAGAGTCTTCTTCTCCAGAGCCTTTCAAGACCCTCCTGGTGGCTTTGTTGTGTGCCCTGCCCTAGATTCCATGGTCCTGCTCCAGCAGGGGATTGGACTCAGTGATCTCCAGAGGTCACTTCCAACCCCTAACATCCTCTGATCCTCTGCTATCAACTATCAAGCTTTCCTGGGAAGGAGAGGCATACAAAGTAGAGATTTTGGATACTGCAGAGAAACTCACAGTGTTTGTATGGGTGCTCCAGACACACAGAAGGATTTTGAGCAGAAACGATGCATTAGCTAAAGGTTTATAAAGCCATGGGTGAAAGACAAATGAAAGCAAATTATATTTAGTTTTCTTTCAAGGAGATGAGAGTCATTGAGCCTTCTTGGTAAATATGCTAACCTTTATTTACACTGTGTTCCTTCAGTGCCTCCTACAGTTGTTTGGGGGTTTGTGTGTTTTTTCCAAATTCAAATCTTTTTTACTCTCTCCCCAAAGGCTGCTAAACTCTAATTTTATTTAAGAGACAATTTCAACACCTCTTTCCACAGATTATTGACAGCCCTCTTCTCTCCCAAAATGTCAGTGCCTCTTCAGTTAACCAGGTGCCCTCTGGCACACGAGCTGGGAAATTAACAAGTGACTCATGCGGCAAGGAGTAAAACTTCTCTTTCCCCTGTATCATCTACCTCTGACAAACCAGCAGCTCTCAGTTCAGTGCTTACATTTCATTACCTATCAACATGAAAATGGACAGCAGCTCCTGCTACAGACACACAAGAGAGATTTATAGAAATATTTAGTTACAGACCCCTGTCTGAGACCAAATACAGCAATAAGGAGTTCGAGGTCACTGGACCTCAGTCCCTAGTTTCAAGGGGTGCTGTGACAGCGTGAATGGCAGAAAAGAAGCCAGAATTTGAATTAAGTGTAATTTTCAAAAGTGATTGTAGACCAGATCAGTTCCTGAGAGTAAGGAATAATATATTCCTTTTGATAAAACCCATCTGTATTTACTGCTTCCAAATGCAAGCCCTAATAACAGTTTCACTCAGAATCTACTACAGCTTTCTGCTGGAAGGAGAAAAAAAAAAAAAAGAAGAAGATAAAATTGTACAACTACCTATTCATCTTTGTTGGGGAAAACTCTCAGTTATAGGCTTGAGCAGTGAAGATCATGTGTCTTTCACAGCTTGAAATCCTGGCAAAAAGGAACTTGAGGAATTCCAGCTATTCCACATTACAGCAGGCTTGCCTTGCTACTTCCTCCCGGGTAATCTGCCCCCTGAAAGGAAAATCTGAAACAGTGTGGCATTTGTTCAGAAGTGACTTTTTGCACCTGAGAGCTGCACCCTCTCTACAGGGGCAATGCCAGCTTTCCCAGCTACTGCCACAGCTGAGCAGGGCAGCCTGCAGCAGAAGGAGCCTTACCTTGTGTGATTGTTTTCCCTGGGAGCACGTCGTGATCGAGATACACACTGCTTTCCTTCTTTCCACAGATGTATCTGCCTCCACGAAAGTGACCACTCTGGTCCAAATCCAAGAGGTTTGGCCTGTAATGTAAACAGAAAATGTTTCACAGCTTGAAGCATTTCACTTGGATGCTTCCNGAAGCATTTCACTTGGCTGCTTCCCCCCCACCCACCCCCATTTCCAGAGACCTGACAGAGATTGAGTGCAGCCAGGGGTAAGGGAGGTCCCTGGTGTAGTGCCAGTGGCTATTTTGTCCTGAAAACTTTAGAAATTCACCTGCCTCAATTCGCTGGCACAAAGTATCAGAAGAGGAAGAGATAGGCAGGGTGAGGCAGGGAAGTGAAGCTTGGCACAGCATCGTTAGGGAAGAGGGCAAGAATCAAAGCAGAAATGTGTCAGAAACCAGGGAGGAACGATGTATAGCATCACCCTCTGCTGCATGACAAGTCTCCCCTATTAAGGGACGGGAGACAACCCTCTCTAGAATTATTTTCCCCAGCAAATATATCTTGAAGTGTTTTAAAACAGAACTGTTTTCAGCCAGGTTCCCCTTACACCAGCAATGTCCATTCAAGAAGCTATCCACCACCTGGACCCTCTGCCCGGCTTGGCACTCGCAGTGGGTCAGAGCCAACTTTCTTTGAAGTCTCATGTCTGTCTCCATGTTACATTGCCAGGTGCTGTCTCAGAGCCACTGAGCCAGACAAATCTATGCTTGTTCTTCGATCCTCAACATTGCCTCTAAGGAGCCAGTGGAGTCCGAGGCACAGCAGTAGTGGCTGCGGTGGATGAATTGCAAAACCCCCATTTTGGAGCAGTGACACATTAACACTCCAGTTCCTCTTGATCCTGTCACCAGTGAACTGATTCTGGAGGCAAAGAACTATCTGAAGTATTTCACAGAATCACAGGAACATTCAGATTGGAAAAGACCCTCGGGATCACCAGGTCCAACTAATAACCCTACTCTACAAGGTTCACACTAAACCACATCCCCAAGCACCACAACCCAATGACACAGAAACACATCCAGGGTTGGTGACTCAACCACCTCCCTGGGCAGCTCATTCCAATGCTTGATCACTCTTGCAGTGAAATATTTTTTTCCTAATGTCCAGTCTAAACCTACCCAGTCTCAGCTTGAGGCCATTCCCTCTTGTTCTGTCACTAGTTACCTGTGAGAAGAGACCAGCACCAACCTCTCCACAATATCCTTTCACGTAGCTGTAGAGAATGATGAGCTCTCCTCTCAGCCTTCTCTTTTTCAAACCTGAGCTGAACCCACAAAATGTCCTGTTTCTAGCCCTCTGAAAATGATGTGTGGACCTCAGGGCTGTGCTTAGGTAATAGCATCGTGGACAGTCTGAGTCAGATGGGTCTTGCCAGGGTGCATGCACACTTGTGCTTGCTCACCTCAGACACTCTGGTTTGCCCTCCTCTTTGGAGATTTCGGTATTCTCCCAAGCAGGTACACCTCAGGATAGCCTGTACCTGCTGATGCCTGGCACACAGGGGCATTTCTTCTGCTGTAGGATTACCTGACCTCAGAATTCCCTCACCTTTCCCTGCAGCCACTGAGTGCTTGTGGAGTCATCCCTTTTGCCCATTTTCAAAACAGAGAAGTGCAATAATTTAGCTGAAAACCAGCCTGTTCCTTTTTTTCCTGGAAGTTTTCTTCATCTTTATGGAAAGATTTTCTACTGCTGGTCTCACCTCTGGGGTGAATGAGATACACTTATTCTGCTGATGTGCAAAGTAGAATATCAAGAGTTGTTGGGATTTTACTGTGCTCTTTACCAAACACCAACCAACTCGTCTCAGATGAGGCTGCTTCCAGGCTTGAGTTGTTTCCTCGGCATGTAGGAAGGCATCTGGGTAAACATAACACCACAAAAATGAGCTCTTAAGAGAGAAACAGTACTTGACCCCATTGCACGACTGGTTCGATGACCCTGACACTGGAAAAGCTTCACTCTCCATCCCTTCCCTCCCCTTCTCCTCTCCAAACACCTAGAAACAATTTTCAGACTTCTGGTTTTTAAATGGAAAACATATCTTCAAAAACATATGGGCAGGTGTAAAGTGAGCAAAGCTTTGTATGGGGATGTTTTTCATGGATATTTAAGGGGGATGAAGATCTTTACTTTTGGTGTGTAGGCTCCCTGCAGAGCCAGAGCAGGCTCCTCTGGCATGTGAAAGATTATGACCCAGCCAGGGTTCTCTGGGGCTCAGAGACACTTTCCCCATACCCCCAAGGACTGGATGTGGAGTTATGCTGCAGTTCATACCAACACAGGCCAGAAAGGTTTTTTTTCATCTGTCTGACCACCAATTCCTCTGTTATGTGTAACCCAAATGAATTCCTGTATGACCCAACAGTTTGATCTAATTTTGAAAATATGATGCTCCTTCAGTCACAGGAGTTTCTATGTTTCCAGAAATATCATCTGCCCTGGTCCTGCTACTTTCACCTATTATTACCTAGAATACTGAATTAAGGGGTTTTGTTCCTTTTATTTAGTAACATGAACAAAAAGCTCTATCCTGTCAATGTTTTGTGAAAGGAGGGTCCATAATTAGAACTTGATTTTAGCAACCAGGCCCTGCTTTTTCCTGTGTTTCAGAGCCTCTATGATCTAGCTCCCTAAGCCCTCTTTCCAAGAGTGATGTCAATCTGCAGGAGCAGTGTCAAGGAAGGTCACTTAATTCATTGAGAAATCAAGACACCATACCCAAAGATTTGCACAGTCTTGGCTGAGGTCAGCAATGTTTCTCATATGCATGAAATGAAAAGCCTACCAGTCCCTGACCAAACCCATGTCTGGGCAGAACTGCCACTCTTGTGCCATCAGTCAAGGTGAACACTGCTTGATCATCTTAAGTAATGATCCTCTGAAACAACCTTTCAACCTGCTGAAAGAATGACAAAAATCCAGCAGTAGAAATACTATCTCTTATAGAAAGATCAAATACACAAAAAGAGACATTTTTTAAAAGGAATGCTGGATGACCCTCATAACCTCTCAGAGCCAATTTTCCTGCCTCTATACTAGAGCCGTAGCTGCTTCTTCAGGGAGGTGCAGGTAGCTGCCTGAAAGTGCAGTCCCAATTCAACAGTCTGGCACACAGGACTCCTCCAAATATGGGAGTAATTAGCAAAAAGCAACACGGTGACTGGCAGTGTAAGTACCAGTTTCTGGACAGCATTCAGACAACAGACCTAAACTAGAAGAGAGCAGAGCAGACAGAAATCCAAACAAGCTTTCACAGAAATAAAATTTATCAGCTATACTTATATAATGAGAGTCTAATGTTAGAAGATTGAGTTGAGAATCACTACCACACTTCTAAACCTTGGTGACTGACAGAGTTGCAGTAGACAGCACCAGTTCAAAGAAACATTTTGTGAGAGGGAAAAAATAAACCAACACCCAAAAGGCTTAGTGCAAGTAGCTTTAAAGACTTCTGGGATAATTAAGTGGGCCCAGACCGAACAAGAAGCACAGCCATTCTTAATGGAGAGGAAAATCTCTGTATTCGAGGCATTAGTTATTTATTTAAGACCACAGATTTGGGTGTACCCACAGGATCTAACTTTCTAGTTTTGTTTTTTTTTTTTGTTATATTATGCATATGGCACTGGTTTTGGCAGGCTGCAAGATGCCACAAAATGTTGACAGTAGGTTTAAGACATCATTCAGTGAGTGGTTTCTGTCTTATGGACAGGAAGTCTCTAAGTCATTAAATCCATTTCAAACAACTGCAAACTCCATTTGTCCTAAGCTATGTTTCCCCTGTCCAGCTATGTTTGCTTTAAAGGCTGCAAGTGAACTAATTGAGCCACAACAGTACTGTCTCCACTTCAAAGAGCTTTTGCCCTCATTCTCTGCAACAGCCAAATGCAGTGCCCAGCAGCGCCCAGTGTCTAGGTGTGGCTGCTATGCCCTGATGGAGGCTGGGCTGGCTCAGTGCTGAACCAGGTGAGTGTACAACAGCAGAGAAAGGGAAAAAAGAGGAAATGGGGAAGAGGCAGAAAAAAGAGGAGGGCTGACAAAATAAAGTAGAAGGTAAACATGATAGCTAGAAAAGCAAGATGAGTCATAAGCAGCTAATCAATGAATTAGCAAGGTATAATTAATTAGTGAGCAAATCCAGAGGGGAATAAAATTGAATAGTTAATTATGCAACGGTGCAAACAAACAGCAAATTAATTAAATGTCTGTGGATCTCCCAGATGCTCTGATTATTTAAGGCAAAACATGGTTAGTGAAACTATTTATTCTCTGGTATTTCAATTATGTGTGGTATCCCTGGCCATGGTGATTACAGCCTGTTTAAATGCAAGATCCAACCACGTGCACCTAAAAAGCATTTATCTTGATAGTGTAAGTGAGATGGGAAGGACACTGATGAAAGTGGTAGGGACCATAGTTGTTCTGAATAGAATGCCTTTAAAAGAAATAATCACTGTGAATTGCTGCAGCTGAGAATGGAAGTTGGAAATGTTAGGCTCTGGCTGCCCCTGACAGTAGAAACTCTACTGTGTCTGAAGCAAGGTAATTCAAACATATCTAATTGGTTTAGTTAAATTTAAACTTCAAGAGGAAGGCAAGATTTTTGAAAATAAATGATTAACAAACTCTAATAATTTATATGCTTAAAAAAATTCCTTTCCTGCTTGCCTGTAGATTAAAATCTTGATAAACTCACTGTATCATCTCTATTGTCTGAAATGAGTTTTAGTTACTTCGTTGTGACGGTTTGGGAGTTCCCCGCCCCCCCACACTTTGAAATGACCCAGACTAGATCTCAGCCGGACTGGAAGTTAAGAGATGAAGCTATATTTACAGCTCAGCACAATATACAAGCACATATATACAGTATATACAGGAATATTTACAGAAATATACAAGTTTAAGGTAATACAGACACACAACTCCCCTCCCAGAAATCAGAGACCCCAGGAGGGGCTCCCAACCACCCTTCCACCTTCTCCCCACTCCCACACCTTACCCCAAGCTTTGGCTTACGCACAAGGAGGATCGGCTGGGGAGGATTAGAAGAAAAGTGGTTAGTGAAGTTATTCAACAGAGAGGAGAAGCCAGAGCTGCTAGCCCAAGACCCAAGCAGCAAGCCAGCCAGATAGCAAGTAAGTCCCTCGTGACCCAGACTGCCAGCTCGAGAGACTCTTATCTTTTTGTTTTGGTTTTCTTATACCTAAACATCGCAGCAAGCCTCTGAGTGAAGTAGACATCACCATGGTTTTTTTACCTTCACAGCCTACAGTATAATTTTCTCTATTAAAAAATATTCCAATTAGCTCAAACCAGCACATTCGTAACTCCACTTTTCAAGTATGGCAAAGTCCTCCTTCAGTCTAATCTGCTGGCATTGTTGGCCTTTTTCTTTTCCAGTGAGGAGTTCCTATTTAATGTTGAAATTTTGGTTCAGTAAATGTTTTGCCATTTTCTCCCTGTTGAGTAGATTTTGATCTCAGCCATGATGGCATCAATTGAAGCAATTCCTTTTCTCTCATTAAATGCTCCTGATAAACACAATTGGCCCATGTGATAATTCTTGGTAGTACTTATATATGGTATGAAATTTTTACTGGCATGAATAGCCAGAGCACACACTCTGAATACTTTGAGGACTCAGCCAGGTGCTCCTCGCTGCATTTAACAGCAGTTTTCTGAGTTAGGAGGTTTTGGACAGCAGCTGTCTGTATTTGGAAAGGAACAGCAAACGTAGCATTGCATATATCATTCATTTATTCTCATCACCTGCACATAAATGTCTCCCTCACCTACTACTTCTCATCTCTACAGGACACATTCATTGTCTTAAATGTGAGAGCTACCACAGAATCAGGGCTTAAATAAACCACAGGAGCGAAAAATTCCAACCAGCAACTTCAAACTAAACACCATGGAAGCATAAAAAGACACTTGTCAGAGCTGGAAGGAGCAGTTTGATTAAATCACAGCTTCAGCCCAGACATGTTGGGCCTAATTCTCCTCTCCCACCAGATGACTCATGTAAAGCGTGGGCAATTGCAGTGCTGTAAGACTAGTGTGGTGGCACTTGGACTCTAGAGCTCTAATTATGCCCGTCTGACACCACAGAGCTAAAATGTGCAGCTGAACAGATTTATGATGCTATGCTTGTCTGAGGTGAATGAGACTGCTCCTACTCATGGTCTGGGATCACTAAACTAAAGTGGAGAGAATTCTGGTAGCCAACGCTGTCCCAGTGTTGAACGCAACAAAACCTGACAGAACTGCTGGTGAGGCAGATGACAAGAGGTGGATTTTTTTTGACTGCTTTTTTTCTTGATGCCAGTTGCCAGGGAGGAGCCAGTGTGGCACGTATGTGAAGTACTGCAGTTGAGAGCTCCGACACCATCAAATTTTACAGCCCCAGTCTCTGCTCCCTGGCACTTCTGGTGTCCATCCCCACCTAGAACCTCCCTTCCCTGGCAATAGTCTCTCGTCATGCACAGCAGAGCAGGGCAAGGTAGCGTGCAGAGCAAGCACCTCATGCCTGAGCCTCCCACTCCTGTTTTGGCTCCTTTAAGGAAGGGAAGGTATGGCAGTTGCATTAGGCATTCCAAATATGTACCTTCAGCAAGTGGGCTGGAAAGCTGCATCCTCCTCACAGACATCTTCTAAAGACCATGGCAAAGGAAGACAGCCAGTGCACCAGACCTTCCCAGCACAGTCCCGCTGCACAGAAGTGGCCAGCTGGAGAATGCAGATGTTGCATTGCTGCCTATATGAGGCCACATGCCTAAGAAATTTATGAAAAGATGGGGTTTTATCCAAAGTGTGAGATGCACTAGTGCAATACTCTCAACTTCTTTGAAAAACATCAGCTTGAGTAGTGGGAATTACATTACTTTGAGCACTACTGAGAAAAGTGCTAGGCATTGAGCCAATCTATGCTCGAGAAAGCAGCACAATCCATTTTGTTCTTATGTGGATATTATTGCAGTTACAAGGAACAATTTGTAAATGCCTGGCTGTTTCATAAAAGCCAGAGTACTTGGATTCACAGCAGGTACTGATTTTGTGTGCATCTGTTGAGCTACACATGGCCTCAACCTGGTTTTAATTATACCTGCATGTCGGGCTCAAAAATGTGTCTGTGAACAGGAAAGATGAAAGGTAGGTAGAACAGGATGTCATGTATTTCCCATCACCTTTCACTGGCTGGCTGCCCACAGAACTAAGAGGAAGTTCTCTTCTTCCATAGTGAAAATGTAAAGATTTACTAAGCTTTGCACTGCCAACAACAAGGTGAAATCACCACTTCCTTAAGGAAACATGCGGGTGTTAACAGGGGTGAGCAGGGGAGCTCCAAAGAACTTTCCACACCTTCCCTACCACTGATCTGTAAAGGGCCAAGACTTAGCCCTTGCTTCGTTATTTTTCACTTGCACTGAGTGTAAGTTGGTTGACTTAATATCCCAGCTTCGCTGTAAAATAAAATCTGTGAAAGCAGGAGTAGCCATAGGGTTTTTTTTGATGTCTGGAATAACAAATAAAAATTTAAACAACACTTCTCTATTCCATTATTTCACTGAAGTAGAGGGAAAAAAAAGAGTTTATACAGAGTTATATAAATAAAACAATTGAAACTACTGCTAGGGATTTCTATGACACTTAAAACACTGGACACAGTGACTTAAAAGCTGCTAGACAGTCAGAGAAGTTTTTCTCTGAAGTACATCCCTCTGAATGCAAAGCGACAGAACAAGAGGGCACAGTCTCGAGCTGTGCCAGGGCAGATTTAGGCTGGACATTAGGAAGAAATTCTTCATGGAAAGAGTGATGGGCCATTGGAATGGGCTGCCTGGGGGGGTGGTGGAGTCACCATTCCTGGAGGTGTTTAAAAAGAGGCAGGTTGAGTGCCATGGTTTAGTTAATTACAAGGATTAGGTGATAGGTTGGACTCGATGATCCTAGGGGTCTTTTCCAACCTGGTTAATTCTGTGATTCTGTGATTCTGTACTTAGCCAATTGTGATTGTACCTTCAAGCTATTCCTTTAACTTACTCTTGCCATTTGAAGCTGTTTCTTTTTCTAATTGCATTTAAAATTGTGCAGTCTAAAAACTGTGCTGTGTGCCCAAAATGTTTATGTGTAGTCAGTATATAAAAGGGGAGAATGGGGGAAGAATTGCTTTTGTTATTCTGTAATCCAGTCAGATTTCATGTGCTACCTCACCTGCCTTGCATTGAGAAACAGCACTTGCAAATCAGTAACGGTATATACACTTTTAAAAGATAAAGAAACCATTCACTAGCCCCTACTATTTTAGTATAAGCAGAAGTTCAAACGTTTTGCTCTTATTTCTCATTCCTACTGTATTTTTTGGGTCTTTGGGATCTTTCAGTAGAACCTACATGAATTAACAAGGGATCAAAAGCACCTGTGAAATCAGCCTGTCTGGCAGCCTGGGGCTTGAGTTCATGTTCAGGTAACCTTGAGCCCTTGGCTTTTGTTGCCTGGTGTGCACTCGGTGTAGTCCAAGCTGATGCAGGAGAGCATCCCTGTCTCTTTCCCTGGGCAATCATCCCTGTGGCAGCTCCAGTAGCGGGGGCTAGGTGGCACTCCTTGGTGTCTGCCAGAGCTAGGGAACAAAGGATCAGGGCTAATGCATCTCACTGCTTAATATTTGTGTCCAGGTTTTAATGAGCGTAGCCAGAGGCTTTGGAGACTGCAGTTCTGAATTCCTGCTTCCCTCAGTCAGGCACTGATCCAGTAGAGGCTGTGGTTTGCTCTCCTGCAGTGTGATATGAAAGAAAAAAGAGACTCTTTTCAGCTGAGGGAAGGGTCCTTCAGTATAGTTCAACCTTGAAGTGAGAGAAAACAAAATAAACCAGAAATGAAACTGAGATCCAGAGACTCCTGAATGCCTCTGCCCTCAACGTTTCTCTTTTGTAGCCTCATGATCCAAATATTCCCTAGATATTTTTGCATGTCTTTTCAGTTTATGCCACCAGCTGTAATTTCAGTGCCATGGCAGCTAGGCAAAATCCCACCCTCATAGGCTCTATCCTTTAGGAACTCTACAGTTTACAGAGGTGTTGTCTTTACTTCTGTCTGTTGCTGCTGTGCACACGTATTTGCTTCTGAAGGTTGAAAGCCTATTGCTGTTTTTAAAGCTTTAGCTTGTTTTTGACTCATTTTGTTTGTCAGTGGATGTAAGTCTTATGTAACACTTTGGAAAAAAAAATCTTTTAGTTAAACCACAGTTTTCATCTTTCTTTGTTACCTGAATACAATTTTGGTGAACTTTTGTTCAGGCTGCAGGAAATCAGACAAACAAGTGTTAATTCCTCGTGATGTTTTCCAGCTGACAGGCCTAATTGATTTGATTTCCACTGTTTTCACAAGTGACCCCCCTCAACCGGTCATTGCCACTTCTTTTTGATACCTGAGCTTTGCTTTCTACTCTCACATTCCACTTCAACAAGTAATAAAGAGCTTATTAGGAAGGAAGAAGCTCATTATTTGTTTTCTAAACTATGCTTCGTGCGCAGCAGATTCAGCGGGTTATAGCCCTGTATTATTAATCAATACAAAACATTTGCTTCTATTAGGTTACCAGCATCTTTCATCATCAGACTGAAGTTAGGAACCTATTTCTTTGTGTTCTGCTACCCACGCTCCAACTAGACTAGACAGAGATAAAAGACAGCTGAGTAATACTTTCCTGAGATCCCTGATGATGCACACAGATGGCCTGTAACAAATGAAATATGCAAGGTGACGGCTGGAGTTCTCCTCACTTCAAGTTCAACTTTTATGGTTTAGTGAATATTTCAGTCCTTACACCACAGCTTCATGGCAGAGAGATTTATATGCTTATCTCCAACAGGATTTGTGAATATTTGCCTACCATGACCATTAATGAGTTCAACTGGAGTAGCCTAGCTCCCTCCCTGTACTTCTTCATTACTTCATTAAAATAGAACTGGGAAAAAAAATATATTACAAAGAGAAAGAAAAGTGCTTGAGAAATCTAAAAAGAAATGCTTGAAAAGTTTGTTATCTGCATGAAATTAAATACAAGACTGAAGAACCCCATTAGGGGGGTTTAGCATAGGTAAAGACAGACAAAACCCAACACGAATTAAGTAACAGATTACACGTTGGAAACACAAGAAAAAAAACAAAACAAAACAAAACAAACAACCTTTGGAATAAAGTAAACATGGATCTGTTTACAGTTCCTGGAAGAAACAAATACATTTTCTCTAGGCTACTGCTGCGTCTTCTGTGAGACAGCCTTATCGGATCACCGTCCAGCTGGTGACTGTGTTCATCAAACTCACTTTTGCTAATGTATTAAATAATCTGATCATAATGCCTGACTGTGGATCATAGTCTGGTGAGCAGGAATTCAATTTGAAATGAACATAGTTTTAAATATAACTCACAGCCTTCCTAACTCCTAGTGTCTTAGCTCACTGACAAAACATCCTAAAACAAGTATCTTCTGCAAGAAGCTAGGGTCGAAAAGTGACTTAGCTCTGTCAAACTACAGAACAGTAATGGTAAAGTAGAGGTTCTTAATCTGCTATGTGGCCCTGACTACAACAAAGTGAGAGCAGCTCACCATTGTGTCAAAATCTGTGTTCTCAGGCAACTGCAGGTGCAGAGGGAAAGGTTAAAAAAAACAAAACAAAGCCAACCAACCAACAAAACAAACCAACCAAACCAAACCAACCAAACGAACAAACCCAAAGCAAACAAAAAAAACCCAACTCCCCCAAAAAACCAAACACAAACCTCAAGCTGACATTTGGGAGGTGTCACCCTACCATCTAAGTGATTTTATGTGTCATTCCACCAGGGAAAGGTTGGCCGTGGACAGTACATGACCCTGCAGAAGACTGCTCTGCTATGGAGATGTCCCAGTCTTATGAAATGCAAGGCACCTTTCTCCAGACACCAGGGCAGAAGAGGACAGTAGACAGCCTTACACAAAAGAGGTGCTGGGAAGCCAGAGTATATAGGACTGGGAATTCCCCACAGTCCTAAGGAAAATTGTGACCCAGATCCAGCTCTGCAGTGCCAGTAAGAACAAAGAACCGGTCCCTTGTTAGGAGTGGTAGGATGAAGAGGAGGTGAGAAGATACATAGATGCTAATCAGAGCAGATCTGGTGACCGAGCTGAATGGCACACTGAGCTGAATTGCCAACTGCTGAATGCCCCATGACCTTTGTACCTCACACGTCACAGCTCCAGAGTCCTATGGGGAAAAAAAATATAATCTCTTTTAAAGTTTCCAAATTTGTCTTTTCTGGCCCATCCTGAAGTATTTACATAGGTGCATAACAGTTTTGCAGCTTCCATTATACAGTGATAGTTTTAAAGTAATATATTATGTACCCACATAAAATATACTGTACTTCTATATATAAACCTAAGTCATTTCCTGTCTATATGGAAACTATGGGTATTGTCTGCTGTGTGAAAAAAAAAAAAAAAAGAGGAAAAAAAAAGGGGATATGCTCCACTTTTTCCATTTATTGTCCAGAGCATACCCTCATATCAAATGGTTTCTGATTGAAAACAGCCTCTTAATGCATTGCAAGTAAAAATAACCCATTATTGTGTAATATATGATATATCCTTTCCTCTTTAAGGCAAAGCAGTCCTTGCAAATCTGTCTAGACAGTGTGATGGAAAAGCACAAATTGGCCCCTAACTATTGCCGCCCACTTATCAGACAAACCTGGAACAAAATTTAAGGTATCTGTCTCAGTCTTTGCACGACATCAATAAGGGGGAGTGTCTCTCTGAAACACAAAGGCTTTGTTGCTCACTGCAAAGCAGAAGCATCAAAAACTTTGTTAATAAGAGCATGACTAAGATACCTTCATGGCCTGATGAGAACTGCCAAGTGACTGAAGTCTGCCAGTATTTCCTGTACGCAGTGGTATGTCCTATGCACGGACAGTGTTAGGAAGTCTTCTTTCCATGTTGCAGATGAATTAGTCACCTGCTGACACTCCAGACATGATTAGAATTCAAAATCTACTAGCCACATTTTGTAGGAATGCTTTTAAGTCTTGACTTCAGCCTTCTACTCTGCACATGACTATTTTTTAAAGTGTTTTAATTCCCTGTGTTTGTGTCTGGTAATAAAGCTGCCTTTGACAGGGTTCCCTTTGTAAAAAGATTATTTTCCTCCTCTGGCACATTGTCATAGCAGGAAATCAACTTCATTTGTAGTAGTGATGAGGAGTCTCAGGATGTGATGTACATCTTGCATAACAGCATTTGGGTTTTGTTATTCTTCTGTTCTTCTCCTCACCTTTAGGCAATAATGACAGGGTAAAACTGGTAGTGGAAAGACAGAGCAGGAGAAAGACAAGAGAAATCAATTGTTCAATCAAGAGTTTTTATCTGATGCCATTTATTTCCAGCTTGCAAAATACTTTATATTTATTATTCAGAAAGTGTTAGTCTTCCCTGTGATGAAAAGAGAGATGGTGAATCAACAAAGAAGTGGGTGCATTTTGTATAGAGGGTGTACTCAAAGTTGTTTATACAGTTTGCAAGCACTTGCATGTTTTCATCTCTATATGTATAGGTGTTGCTGTGCACGAAAAGCAGTTAACTCTGGTCCCAGAGAAGTTACAGAAGCCTCGTCACATCTTCATGCCTGAATGCTCAGACACTGTGGTGGTGAAACCCTGGCGTGAGTTGGGTTGTACAAGCGAGCTGTACTGGCATACCATACTGCTACCTGCTTTAGATCCTTTCCTTTAGTGTTGTGGCTTGTCTTTCTTCACACAATTATCCCCAGGTAGATCAACAGATGGGTTTTAGTATAACACCTACAGTGAATGAGTCAAACAACCAGGAAGTTGGATTTGTTTGGGTGAAAGAAGAATGTAATAACTTTGCAGTCATCTGAAGCCTGTGAGTCAACACAGACTAAACTCCCATTTACCACTGAAAGAAATTGTCTCCTATACACATATATATGCACAGCTGAGAGGTAGCCTAAACAGGACCTTTTCTCTTGTTTTGGAAAGCCAGTACAGTGTTACTTCTAACAGAGGAAACAAGGAAAATGGCACATACAAAACAATCCTCTCTCCCCTTGCAATCAACATCTTGATGGTTTAAAACATCATAGTGCTTTTGACACAGATGCTCCTGTAGACTGAGCCAAGAAGCTGTTCACTATGAACCAGAAACACACTCACGTTTGAGCTGCAAATTCACCCATTTATGTATGCGAGGTTTGCTTTGCTGGGCTTTGCTGCTGGGACAAGCAGAAAATCAATCCAGGGAATAATCTGTAAGAAAGTCAGCCAGAGGAGGTGCTTTCCAGTTGTGTGTTGAAATTAAATGCTTTCTGTCACTGTGCTTTGGATTTGCTTTGCTATTTTAAAAACTGTAAAAAATGCCCAAGCCTCTACCCAGGCCTCCCCGTTATGTTTGGTGGCTTACAGTGGTTGGCATCCTGTCTGAGGCAGGAGATCACTCAGGAAGTTAACCAGGGGTCCAGATGCAGCTCTTGGAAATGCTCATGCTGGAGCCAGGCTTCCATGCATTTCAGCTGCCAAATTCCCTCCACACAAATGTCCATGGTTTCTGGCTCTCGCATTGGGGTAGTTAGAGGAAAAGCCTGAAGAAGAATATTTTCTACTCTACAATTAAGAGGGAGGAGTGCCAGGGGAGTAATACTGCTGACATATGCTGGTATGCTTTGCATTACAAGTTACTGCTTTCCAGCCAGAGGAAGTCCTTGTTTGATGATGAAGATTCACACGTGTGATGGGATAGGCAGTACACATGCCAAGCTGTGCCCTGAGCAAGGAAATTTGCTTAAGCTGCTTTACACTTGCAGGTAACAGTGAGATATAGATGCCTACACACATTTATATGTTGGATAAATATTGCAATCCCTACTTCCTAACAAAGACAGTCTTACAATAACTGCTTACAATATAGACCATGGTTGCTACCAATATTCAGCAATTTGTTTTCCTCTAGGCTCCTGAAATCCCATCTCATGGACAGCTGGGACTATACTTCAGGTTCTGTATGGTATCAGAAATCTTCACATGCTAGGAATGATTTTTTTTAAATGGACCCTAGTTCAGCAGAGACCTGACTGTGAGGCTCTAGCTGATGCCTATGCACTGTGTGGGATGCCTGCCTTTTGCTGAAAGTCTATCTCTGCAGGCACTGAAAGGGGCTTTCTTCAGTCCCAGTGCTTGAAGGCTAGGACTGCTTCAGTGTGCATACAATATACTCATGGTAGGAGAAAAACAAACAAACAAAAGAAAGAACAACTGAAAAGTCAAACCTGAACAGGTGTACATTCCTCCATCATGATTTCAATTCATATTTAATCATCATGCTTTAAACAATTTGTCCCCTTAGCCCCCTGACAAGAAAACTGCAAGATCTATGAGCACTATGAAAACAGAGCATCATTTCTTTGGACCAAACCTAAGGGTCAACAAGAAGCATGCATGCACTTACCCATTTTGAGACAAGGTAGTGTGCGATTTCGAATCATAGTCACATAAACACTCTCCAAGACATTAATGCTTTTAACATTCTGAGCCCTGGACTTTTTTTTTGTTTTTTCTTTCTTCCAGTCTTAGGCTGCTCACTGAAATTTGCATTGCAGCCACAGACTGTGGGCCCTTAAAAGGTGGTGTGGGTAGTGAATCCTTATAGATCCAGTTGTTGTCTGAGACCTGGTTTTGTTTCAAGTCGCTTTCAGATCCCTTTAGAGTAGCTAGTTTGTTAGTTCTGGGTTAGCCTAGGGCTCCATTTCAATTTACAACTAATTGATATCCAAATAAATAAAAGAGGCAAACGTCATTCAATCGAACATGGGTTCATTTAGCACGGAATTGGTAACACCAAATGCAGCAATTAAAAAAAGGAATCACTCCTGAAAGTTTTAAGCAGCTAAAATTGTAGCAGAAAGGAGAAGAAGGTAGAATTTAGGACAAAAAAAATGAAATTCAACCTTAACCATAACAACAGGTATCTACAGTTACTATCACAAAGATCTCATCAAAAGTATGTGCTAAAAGCCACACTGCACACAGCAGACACTACACTACTTTACCTGGCTTATTTAGGTCCCATTTCTCCCAGTGTACCCATTGATAAGACATGGTGGAAGGAAGAGTAGCGTGGCCAGCAGGGCAAGGGAGATGATTCTGCCACTTTACTCTTCTCTCGCAAGACCCCATCTGGAGTCCTGTCTGCAGTTCTGGAGCCCCCAGCACAGGAAGGACATGGAACTGTTGGAGTGGGTCCAGAGGAGGTCAACGAAGATGATCAGAGGGCTGCAGCAGCTCTGCTATGAGGACAGGCTGAGAGAGTTGGGGTTCTTCACCCTGGAGAAGAGAAGGTTTCCAGGAGACCTTAGAGTAGCCTTCCAGTATCTGAAGGAGGCCTACAGGAAGGCTGGGGAGGGACTATTTACAAGGTCTTGTAATGACAGGACTAGGGGCAATGGGTTTAAACTGGCAGAGGGAAGATTTAAGCTGGATGTTAGGAGGAAATTCTTTCCAGTGAGGGTGGTGAGACACTGGCACAGGTTGCCCATGGAGGTTGTGGCTGTTCCCTCCCTGGAGGTGTTCAAGGCCAGGTTGGAGGAGGCCTTGAGTGACCTGTCCTAGTGGGAGGTGTCCCTGCCTATGGCAGGGGGCTGAAACTAGATGATCCTTGAGGTCCCTTCCAACCTTACCATTCTAGGATTCTATGACTTCCTTTTTGTTCATCTCTATATGAGGAGGGAGCACTTCTCACAAATGTCGATAAAGGATAGGGAATTTCATCCAAGATCTTCTGTTTAGTGGCATTTTGGCTTTATTTTCACTATCTTGCTGTCAAAGACATTTGAGTACTTTTATTGATTCAGAAATCTGGGCATTAAGACTCAGTTTTACAGTTCACCAAAAAGCAAGTTTTTCAAAAAGTAAAATTCCTCCTCATACAGCTTTTAAACTTTACAGGCCATACACTGAGTGCCATAAAATGAGGGTTTGGTTGTCAGGGTTCTTTTGGTAGTGGTTTTTTGTTTGGTTGGGGTTTTTTATTTGTTCGATTGCTGTTTTCTGGGGTTGGTTTGGTTTGTTCTTTTTTTTGTAATGGAACGTCTTTTCTATAGAAAACAATAACCATTAATTCTGCTTGAAAAGAGCAAATTAACAAAATCAGACCATTATATGAAAAAAAAGGAGGATTTGGTCACCATAATAAAAGTACAAATGTTTTTATATCTTCTGTTTTCACAAGACCTCCTCTTTCATAACTAACTCATGGATTTTTCTATTCAATCTTATGTTAGCATAAGAATGATTTTGTCCATTTTAATGCAATTGGAATGAAAAGTGATACAGACAGAAAAAAAGAATGAATGAGGGACAGCTTGGAAAGTATTTTTTTTTTTCTCTTCTTCACTGTAGTATTTGTGTGCTACTTGGAAAAAGCTCAGGAGGTTATCCATGAAGTTATCTAACTTCAGGAGGTTATCTATTTTCATTACAGAATCATAGAATGGTAGGAGTTGGAAAGGACCTCTAGAGATCATTGAGTCAACGCCCCTGCTAAAGCAGGATCGTCTAGGGCAGGCCACAAAGGAAAGTGTCCATGAAGGTTCAGTTATGTCCTTGTCCTTCATCCCTACTGTTTTGCTACTCTTACAGGCATTCCATGCTAAAGACTTCAGAATTTCTCCAGGCCCATCCACTACAGGGCTCTATGATCTTACTATCACAAGATTTGTTTGTTTTTTTCCCCCTTGGTGCTTACTAAGAATCTTCCTTATTCGAGCTTAAGCTTCTATCTCTCCAGCTCTCCACAGGCTAACCCAGACATACTCTTCTGCTATTTCCTGTAATCCTTTAAATATTTAAAGACACTCTCAGTATCCTTTCCCATCTTCTTCCCTTTATAGTAGCTAATACAATCTCTCCAGTCTTTTCCCCACAGTTAATGTTTGTTGTAGCTGTGGTGATTGCTACAACACTTTGGACTCTACCCAGACTATCTGCGTCTTTCTTATGCGCTGTGACCAAGCCAAGCCAGATGGGGCCAGATGCATAGATATTCGAAATACCACCCTAGAGCCTTCTGGCTCTTGAATTTCTTTTCTAACAGTGGTACTGGGCATGCCACAGTTCCCAGACTGTATGACCAGCATATAGGATTTGCATGACCTCAGATATGCTCCAGCAGCTTCTATCACTTAGAATCATAGAATGTGTTATGTTGGGAGGGACCTTCAAAGGTCATCTAGTCCAGCTCTCCTGCAGTGAGCAGAGACCTTCCTTTAAAAGGAACTACAGGCCTCTTGCATCCAGTTTTTACAATGTGGTGTTTCAGTGAGAACCTGGCCCCAGACTAACCTTGCTTCTGCTTTTTACTCCCAGACTTGACAGCCATACAGGACAAGATGATGCGCTTCAGCACCCACTGAGCTCTGCAGAGAGCAAAATCATTGAGGAGGGAACTGCATTTGGGAAGGACTGAGTATTCAGCAAGTTCCTCTCACATAAGTCATCTAACCTCTTTCAGCTGCTTGAGAACTTATTACCCCCATCTTGCTATAGTGCATGCTAGTTCAGTGGCTTTCTTGAGAGGCTTACCTGTACTGAACTTCTACGCAGCAGCTATTTGGTCATCTGTGCCTTTCTTTGCAAAGCATTGCATCCTTCTGTGATTCTGTGATGTCTTTAGTCTTGATAGAGTTTTGTGGAAAATGTTTTTTGCAGTGGTTGCTGCTTCTTCTTCCTTTTTTTTTTTTTTTTTTTTTAAACAGAGTTAAGCCTCATCATCAAAGAGAACAGGTCCAAAATTGCACTAGGACAAACAGGCATGTGCAGTCACCAAAGGAAGGGACAACAGTTGTGCACTGTACCTTAATGACTGCTTTTCATGTGTATCTGTCCCACAATCTGTGTTCTCACTCCTTGGCTGTAAAGTCTGGTTGCAGGAGCTGGAGATGAAAGGCTGGGAGGAGGTTTATAGTAACTGAGGGAAGTGTTTATGGGAGCGGCAGAGTAAGTTATGCTTTTCTGGATGGATGCAGCTACAGAGAACTCAGGGTCCAGGACTTCAGGTGAGGGTGGTCTAGATATGCATATGAATTTTCAGAAGGCAGGCTATAGGAAAATAGTAAAATTACTGTCTTTGGAACATGTAGGAGTAGTTGCACTTGTGTGGACCAGGAGTGGAGGCATGGCAGGCTGAGTCTGAGGCTGTCTAGACACAGGCTGCTACAGAGTGCCTCCACATCCACTCGAGATTAGCATTTTTGTAGCTGTACCTACTACTACTGACTGCTGAATAGTCTGGATTCAGCCTCTGTCCAACAGTGAGACTGCTCCTTAGCATGGACGTGGCCTAAACACTATCTCTTACTGGTTTAGACATCCTTTAATTTTGCTCAGTCCTGAAGGTTAAAGAAGCAAGATGGGCAGAAAGCAGCCCATAGTGAGCTGACCACACAAGTAGACATGTAAGTAGACCAGAGAGCTGTAACAGCACAGTGCTGGCATGGAATGGCTTGCCAAAGTACTCACCCAATGTGCTGGCAGGAATTTTCAGCCCTTGCTGCTGTTCCTGATGCTCGCACAGATAAATTTAATGCTAGCCTAGAAATTTCTTCCTGAACAGTACTCACACCCATGTGGTATTAGACATATTTTGGGAGGGAGTAAGATACTTTGAGAGGTACCTCCCTCTTTTTCCCTTGGGCTATGCTAGCAGCTTTCCAACTCACTCCAGTCCTCCCCCAGACAGCAGTCCTTGTTCCTGCAGTGCAAGCCTACTGGCACCCCCAATCAATGCCCTAGCTATGTTACAGGAAGGGAAGCCAAAGCCAGTATTTTCCTCCCAGGATAACGGAGAAAAGAAGAGCGTTTCACCTTACATTTAAACTCCCTAAAATAAAGGCTAAATAATCTTGAAAGAGACTGCCAGATGTGTGTCTTCATCTGGGAGCAGGGAAGGTTTGACTGACACAAGTGTGCACCTCCCTTCCTCATCTGACCTGGTGAGTGACTCCAGAGGATCACTCTATACCCCACTCCCTGGCAGGATGGCATTCTCCTGAAAAGGAGTGATCACATTGCCCAGGCCCCTTGTGTAATTCTGGTTCCCAGCAATTGTTTTCTGGTGACCTTTTATTGTGAACGATTAGAGCTGGAGCACAACTGGTGTAAGCATATTTTACATCCTCCTGGAGCAAACAAAAAAGCTGGGTGGGCACAGGCTTGTTTCCTGGTTCACACCCATGACTCCTTTGTGTCTCAGGTCTCCTCCCACCGTGTGTCATAGTCAGCAAACCCACTCCCTTACCTTTTGGCTCCCAGAGAGAGTGACGTTTTCGAGGGATGCGTGGGCATGCTCCATGTATCCCATTCTCCTCTCACATCCTGTAACAGCTCTGCCTCTCCCTGGTATTCAATCTTCCCTTATCCACGAGGCCAGAAATGTAAATCCCTGTGCAGCAGAGTGCAAAAAGTGAGTACGCAAGATGATTTCTATTCATTTAAATGTATAGGCCATAAACACTGCCCTCCAGCACTATGCTTTGGATGTTGTGTATGGTTTTGTACAATAAATACCTTAACAGGCAGTTTCCACCGCTCAACCCGTGATAAGCACATATCCCTGGAGACACAAACACATCAACAGTCTGCTAATCAGCACATATAATAACAGAGATCTTCTTCTCTCTCTCAACTAAGTCTGGGAAGAAAAGGCATAGCTTGCTCCAAAACGGACTGCATTTCAGACCCGTGGTACACCAAGAACATGCCCAGCTCCTGAAGCAGAGGCCCTTACCAGATGTGAAGCACTTTGCCAGTGCACTTTTTTTTTCCCCATGGTGGAGAAAGGAAGGTGAGGAGGCAAAAGAGCAGAGGAAGACACTCTAGTCTAATCTTGTTTCCTGCAATATCGCATATGTGTATGAGGGGGAGTGTGCAGGGGCTGGGTGGGGAGGACACTACATTAATCAAAGCTTGATCCTTTCAGGGTACAACAGGCGATTGAAAACAACGACTTGAATTTATCCAGCAACCTGCTGGCAGCTAACGTGTAACTCCTGCTTTCTGTGGACAGCCTTAGCAGGTCTGTGCCATGACTAATGAAGCCATCTCTCTGCTAACATGCTAATTGCAGACCTTTTGGGAAGAAGCCCAACTGCAGCTTGCTGCATGGCCCTCCCCTTGCAGGCTCCTTATTGCCACCCTGCAGGTCCCTCCCACTGCTTGCGCTGCTCTCAGGGAAAGTGTGAGAAAATATTTCTCCCTTAAATCTGCTTTAAGAGATCTCTGTTTCGCAGTGACATTTAAGGGCAGATTTTTCTAGGGCATTTCTCATTTTATCCAAAACGTTTGAAAGCCACTTTTTTGGCAGTCTTCTCACCTGCTCCTCGGTGGCAAGCAGTCTGATCTTGCTGTACCCACTGGCTGTGGGCACACAGTCAGTTGGTAAAGTCATAGTTAAACTAAACTGTCCAAGAACTGACTTCCTCGACAGCTCTGATTCAGGCTCCCAAAAATGCTCTGCACGGTGAATCATGCTTCCTTCTGGAAATGACAGAACTTCCTCATCATGGTGTTCTAACTTGCCCTCTCCTTGTCTCCAGTGCTATCAGGAAAAGATTGAATTGCATGCCACATTTTTTCCATGGTCAGCAGGGAGATGCATCCTTTTTGAAGAGGAAGGATTCCTGTGAGTCAAAGGATGACAAACTGAAAATTAGTACCAGCCACAGAAATAAATGAAAAAACAACAACATAAAGTCCCATAGAGGTGGCCAGTGGGTGTATATTGGATAGTTGCCTTTCTGGCAACTTGAGTTGCCTAACTATTGCAAGGCAAACTTATTTTTCACCACTGAAAGTAGCAACAAAGTTGACAGTGCTAGTATTAGCTGTCTGTCTTTCTTCCCTGTGCCTAGTTTAACAGGTCTTCTCTGCTTGTAGATCAGGTAAGGTGTTGCACATGAAAAGTCCCCAATTCCAGCCCACCTTTGGAAGACAATCAATCACATTTGCCATCCACACAGCCAGGGCATGGGGAGGGAGAAGGAAAAGGGCAGTGCTTCTGGTGGTTTGTTCCAATCAGGCTTACACAGCAGGCTGGTTCACAGCCATTGTGATGACAGCAATTTACAGATACAGGTTGCTGCACAGAACTTCAAAATCAAAACAACAACCCCCTTCCTTCCCTCCACCCCCTGCAAACCCCTGTGATTTTACTGAACAACATGTAGTTGGGATAAATACATTACCATATGGTAAATGATGACTTGCACTGGAAATCAAATTTTAAGCAGATCTTTCTGTTTCTTTGTATACAAATTTTTAACTCCCTCGGACTCAGGGTGAAAGTCCCAGATGCACAGGCTGACTAGTCATTACTAGTTGCCAGGCTGTGGGCATTCCTGGGCTGAAATCCTATTCCAAACCAGATCTGCAGCAAAATCTCTTAGGAACAGATTTGCAACCTCACTTAGATATAATTTAATGGGAGGGGTTGGAAGTCAAAAACTGGAGAGTGGTTGAACAGAAATATAGGGGCAATTACTGTGACTTGCAATTGCTGCTGAAACTTAAGTTTGTATTCCTGCTCTTTACATTGTTCCTGAGGAACAATGTAATTTCCATACTGACATTTATTTTTGTTGACATGGTTCAGACTTGCTGCCCACAGCAGATGAACATTAGAAGCAAGTATGAGGAAAAGAAGCAAAATAAGTGCTTGGCCCATCTTATCCCATTTTGGGTTGCCTACTGCAGAAAGTAAAGCTTAAAGCAGACTTGAGATGGAAATTAAGAAACACAGAATTAAAACAAAACTCCTGAACTACTGAGTCCAGCCAGAGGTAGCACAAACACAGAGTCCTTTAAGTTCTACCATGAAAATGAGATGATTTGCTGCTTCTTGAATGGCTATACCAAACCTTGCTCCTCCAAGTTATCTTTTCCTGGTTTCCTCCACAAGCTTCTTCATGGATGGGGCACTCTTTATGCTGTCTGTTTTAACTTATAACCCACTAGTAACATTAATCCATTACATAGATATAATGCTTTTGGGCAGCAGCTCATTTGATTGCAGGAGTGACAAATATTCTTAGCAATGACTAACAGCCAGTCCTTAAATTGCATATATGGGCTACGCAAAAAAGCCATGCTGGAATAACATACACAGAACCATAGACTCATGGAATTATCAGGGCTGGAAGAGACCTCAAGGATCATCGAGCTCCAACCCTTCTGCCATGGGCAGGGACACCTCACACTAGATCAGGTTGCCCAGAGCCACATCCAGCCTGGCTTTAATAACTTCCAGGGATATGGCTTCCACCACCTTCCTGGGCAACCTGTTCCCATGATTCACCACTCTCATGGTGAAGAACTTCTTCATCTAACATCTAAATCTACCCTCCTCTAACTCGAATCCTTTCCCCCTAGTCCTATCACTACCTGACACCTGAAAAGTCCCTCACCAGCTTTCTTCTAGATACTGGAAGACCACAATAAGGTCTCCTTGGAGCCTCCTCTTCTCCAGACTCAACAGCCCCAACTCTCTCAGCCTGTCTTCACAGGAGAGGTGCTCCAGCCCTCTGATCATCCTCATGGCCATTCTCTGGACACGTTCCAGCATGTCTAGGCCTTTCTTGTAATGGGGGCTTCAGAACTGGATGCAGTACCCAAGGTGGGGTCTCACCAGAGTGAGGAGAATCAATGAATACAACAGAATGAAAGTTACCTGCTTATTCATAACCCTGAAACCACGAACTGATGTGGAGCTGTGAGGCATGGGGGATAGATATTGACTCCAAGGAGTGATAATGCTCATTGCTTTTGCAATCAGGCAGGACCTTGCCAGTTTGCTGACTCATTTCCTTTGGTCCCTCAAATGTGAAAAAGAGAAGTCTAATCCCAGTGCCAAAGTACAGGGTATGCCTCATTGATGGTGCCCAAACCAAAGTAATGTGAATCTAATGGGAAAATTCACACATCAAAAGTATGTACACTTATAGAAACGTAATTGAAACAACACTTAGAAAGAACATTTGGGGTTGCTTTTTGTTTTTGTTTTTTTTTTAATTCTATTGGTTTGAAAACTGCAGTCTTAATGCAGAAAGACTTATTTCAAACCACAAAGAGAGTGCTATGGGAATTAGAAATTATCTATTTTCAGCAGCGATGCTTATTGCATTTTTTATTCATGTGTCTTTCAGCTGAGAGTTTGAGTCCAATTTTTGTACAGCTGTTGGCAAATCTCCCCTTAACTGCAGTGGAAGTGGATGATTGTTCATCTCTGGAAGATACTTCAGATGTCTTCTGCCACAGGATAAGCACATGCAAAAAGAGCTTGTTCAAGTTAGGCTGCAACACAAGACCAAAGGACCACCCCCAGGAGAAGGAAGACTTAGTTTACAGGCAGGTGTGTGACTTGCACGAAAAGCAGAGGCACAGCAGGTTCAAATGGGTATCCTGAACCAGAGAAAACATAACAGACCATTACCAACTCTTGTCACTGTGGTTGCAACCCATGGTGAGGACTTGCAGTCAGCAGTGGTGACCAGAAGGAGCTTTGGAGCTGGGAAAGTGCCGGTTAGAACGGGGAGGGGAGGACGTGCACTCAGCAACAAAATATCTCCTTATAGCTCTGATGGGTCATGTAAAAATGCTTTGTGTTTGGCCAATGCTCGGTTGGTTACACAACATACAGCACTTATCAGCAATGATGTTGCATACAGTGATTATGGATTTAGATGTCTTGTTCCCTCCCACCACCCTTAACACTTGTGAATAGCACGGCGAGTAGAAAAATACCACAAAAATTCACAGAAAGATTTTTCTCAAAGTGCTACCCTGGAAAAGAAATAATTCAGCTACTCGGTGAACTGCTCAGGAAGAGGGAGGTATCTTCAGAAAAACTGTTGAAATCAGGAATCACGAAACTTCTATTGAAGTTGGTCTCTCTTCTCCCACAGACCCACAAGTGTACAAACACAGAACCATGATCATAAGCTCTTTTTAAAAAACAACTTCACCCCATACGCAACTGTTTTCCTCCTGTCCTCTACACATGCACATGTTCAGGCTCTTTGCTCTTCTGCTCGTAGACAGACTGACTCTGCCCTTACACACACACAGATGAAAAATGCAGCCTCAGAGAGAGAAGGTTGCTCGTTTCCCAGTCAGTTGCTGCCACCCAAGGAGTCTCAGGGAAGAACCTTCTGCCAAACCACAGGTCCTCCTAAGCTATCACTGTGCTGCTGACTCCTTGGTTGTGGATGTATCTGCTGCGGTCCCATGAGAGTCACAAGCAGCACGGGGCTGGAGCAGGTCAACACATGGCTAGGATGCCTTCAGAGGGTTGTGGCACATATTTCTGGTGACTCACTAATTCTCCAAAGGAACCAGATCCCAAGCACTGAGGAACTGTGCTGAACATATGCAAATGCAAAAGAATGCATGGGTAAAGATTTCTTGTTGCCTTTTTTTTTTTTTTTTATTCATGGTAATTAATCCTGAGTCCAAAACAGGGCCTCCAGGATTAGAAAGGGGGGATAAGATCATTACAGAAATATGATTTAAAAAGCATAAAGTCAGCTAGATGGGTGGTGGATCCCACAAGATGCTATGTTCTTCTCACTGTAGAAAGATGGCTGTGAGAAAATCATGGAAGGATGTGACAAGTGAATGGTGATTGTCTTCACTGCAAGGATGTCCAAATAGCAGTGCAGAGACACAGGACCGAAAGAGTTGTGCACAAAGGTAAATGAGAGGTGATGTGTAGTTCTAGAAGAACTAAGCAGCATAGGGAAGCACCACAAGCACCCACCATGCCACTGAGTATATGCATTTGGAAAAGAAAGCAAGAATCTGTCAGAAGCTGCCTCTCAGGAGTACATCTGTTTTGCTGTTCTCTTTGGCCATATATCGATTGCCCTACCATGTTGAAAGACATGGGAAGAGCAGCTGGGCTAGTGATTTGCAGAGCAGGCTATGATCTGCTTTTCTTCCATCCCTGTGTCTTGCTCATCCACCCTGCTAGCTACTGTGCAGAAAGAAAGGGTGAAGATGACATTGGGCAAGCCCAGTCAAATCTGTTTTCCATAAGGAATTCTCCAGAAGCAAAGTAGGTTGATTTCTGCTGGCCTTCAGGTCGAGGTCATTTGCAATAACATGGTGCTGAACAGGATGTTCCCTACATAAGGGGAGTTCAGAGGAGGCTCCAGGGAGACCTAATAGCAACCTTCCAGTACCTGAAGGGAGCCTATGAGAAGACTGGAGAAAGACTGTTTATGAAGGCCTGCAATGACAGGATGAGGGGCAATGGTTTGAAATTACAGAAGAGTAGATTTAGATTGGATGTTAGGAAGAAGTTCTTCACAATGAGGGCGGTTGAGCACTGGAACAGGTTGCCCAGGGAGGTGGCTGAGGCCCCATTCCTGGAGATATTCAAGGTGAGGTTCAGTAGGGCTCTGGGTGACCTGATCTAGTTGAGGATGTCCCTGCAGTGATTCTGTGACCAAAGAGTTTATCTTAGTTTATTGTGAATGGATTAAAAGGAAAGAATGAAAAAAGTGGGGATCAGCTCCTTAGCTGTTGTACACTGGCACTGCCCCACCAAACTAAATAAACTTGTGTTCATACACTGCCTAGAGAGAGTCTCATCCTATTCTTCAACTAACTAATCCTACAGATTTTGCTGTGTTGGCAAGAAGCCAGACAGTTGAATGAAGACAGACTTGATGTTTTTCAGTCCTATCTCATTGTCAAGTTACTAGCACTAGTGGTTAAGTCCAAGCACTACTTGTGATCCTATGATCAGTTTGATCTCTCAACACTAGAACGGATTTCTCAAGTAAAGACCTGAGACTGATGTAGAAATGTTAACTTTTGTGTCTAAAGAAGCCAGTGACAAATACTTATTAAATAAACGTACTGCTTTTGAGCAACATCTGGTGGGAACTGATGATTTTCACTTGGCACTATGTCTCTTATCTATGTATATTATTTTCTATACATTTTACGAGTCCATTAAAGGTGGAAACTATATGGTGCTAGATGTGTTGCTTAGAATGTTTCCTCTAGTTGGCAAAGCAAAGTGGGATAAAAAGTTGCTAGTAAAACAATTTCCAGGACTGCCTAATTGTCTTCCTTTTTAAAAGGTTTACTTCAATTTAATCTTAGTTACTAATGAATACTTAGTACAGTAGGACTAGTGCCTTGATTTATGCTTCTTTGCAATGTGCTTTTGACAACTGTCCAAAGTGATATTTTTTTCCCCTTCCTTAACGTTTCAGCTATTAATGCAAGCATGCAAATTGGCAAACCTTAGTATCAAGAGGTCAGAAATGTTTGGAGTATCCAGTTTGTATATGCAAATTTGTATTTCCAAAATGCATCATCCTCTTGAAAGGCAACCTTACTAAGGCTACATTTATGAATGTTAATTATCATGGAGGCAAAGCTTGTGACTTTATAGCTTGATATGAGTTTGGTGCTTAAACCAGGAATTAAACCATTCAATTGGTTTTGAAGCATATCAAGTAGCTTTCCAAAATGTTCAGCATTTACTTGTTAGACACAAAACAAGATTTCTGACAAATGAGATAGCAAAGTATGACTTTGTGTGATTTTTAAAAAATATTATTAAAGATACGCTTCAAGAATTCTTTTCCCACTTCTATCAGCCTAGCCTATCCTGGCTTAGATAATTCAGTTTAGAATTACTATGGGGCTCTAAGTTTGTAAAAAAAAACAAAAAACCACCCTTTCTTTTACCTAAAGATTCCTCTGCCAAAAGAGTCAAATAATACTGCATTCCAGAGATTGCCACAAATAACTTTCCTCTTTTGAAAGGGTTGTTTCTGCTGTTATCGCCAATGCCAGCACAGTGTAGGAAAAAATATCCTGTCACAATGATCCCCACTCCCAATCCAGGGGGAATGAAAACTAAACCACCCCGGGATGCTGCTGCCATTGAGCACCACACTCTCCAGAAGATAAACACGGTGTGCTCTTCAGGAGTTAGGCAAAATGAAGCCACCATGGTCACAGAATCACAGAAACATTCCGATTGGAAAACATCCCCAGGATCATCAAGTTCAACCGTTATCCCAACTCTCCAAGGTTAACCATT
>VWYK01049981.1:24011-59560 GCA_013399775.1 Semnornis frantzii | reverse complement strand
TTAATTACCCAATCCCCTTACAGGGGGGAAGCTGGGAGTCTGCACTCCAGGTTTCCTTGCTCTGCTTGGCTTACACCTTCATTAAAATGGGAGCATTTGGGAGTTTAATTAAGAATATTGAATCAATTAATAAGACACTTAAATGATTGCACAAAGTTAGCTGTGAACAGCTTGATGCTTCAACTCCTGCTCTAGTTAATTCCTGATTTGATGATTCCCAGCCATTAATAAGGCTCAGGAAATTAGTCCTCTGCAGCACAAAATATTTTTAACCACCCATCCCTTACTGAGTGCACTCCCTCCTCCTTTAGAGATGGGATTTTTTCAAATGGAATTCAGAGAAACCCAAGGAAATTCCCCCTAAAGAAACCAGGGGAAAATAACTTAGGGAAAAATAAAGCAGGGGAAAATAACATAGGGAAAAATAAACCAGGGAAAAATAAACCAGGGAAAAATAACTTAGGGAAAAATAAACCAGGGGGAAATAACTTGGGGAAAAATAAACCAGGGGGAAATAACTTAGGGAAAAATAAACCAGGGGGAAATAACTTGGGGAAAAATAAACCAGGGAAAAATAACTTAGGGAAAAATAAACCAGGGCAAAATAAACCAGGGGAAAATAACATAGGGAGAAATAAACCAGGGGGAAATAACTTAGGGAAAATGAAGGCCTATCAGCAATGTCTTTTTTTTTTTGTTGCTTTCATTAATTTGTGCTGTAAAAATTAGAACATGCTTGTGCCAGTGCAGTGCTGAGCACCAGGCAAGCCCTGCCTCCGGTGCAGGTTGCAGCTGTGCTATGGGCAGGATGAAGCCCATGGGGAGGTGCTTGAGGTCAGGTTGGAACAAGCTGCTCTAGTTGAAGATGTCCCTGCTCACTGCAGGAGGGTTGGGCTAGATGAACTTTAAATGTTCTTTCCAACCCAAACCAGTCTGTGAATCTATGATGCTTTGTGTCTGGCTGTGGAAAAAAGCAGCTGGGAACTAGTGTGGAGGGCAGCTGGTAGGACTGGTGTCACAGTTTCTAGGGCATGATGTGGTACAGCTTCTAGTTGGGGATGCTTGTGGTGACCTCGTGGCCACTCTGCAGCATGCAGGCATTCAGAGACCTCCATGGGAGCACACGAGGCATTCTGCATCACATCTGAGTCCTCCCCCAGGCAGAGCAGAGGTGAGCCTGAGGGTGAGCACCAGGGACCCAAATCAAAGGGCTGTAGGGCAGCCTGGCAGGGAAAATCCTCTCTCACACTACAGAGCATCTCTGGTTCATAGCAGCGAGAGGACAGCCAAGAGAAAACTAACCAAGTCCTGCTGCCCTTCCCCTGGAGGTGTTGAAAAGAGGCAGAGATGTGATGCTGAGGGATGTGGCTTAGCAGCAGACTTGGCAGAGCTAGAGAATGGTCGGACTGGATGATCTTAGAGGGTTTTCAACCAAAATGCTTGTGTGGCTCAACAATGCTCTGCGGTGCGGCAAGGCAAGGAGCACTTGCAGCAAAGGAAGGGCAATTCCTGCCTTGCATTGAGCACAGAATGGCCTCATCACCTGTGATGCAAGGGAGATGTCCAGAGGGTGCCTGTCCTCCCCTCAGAGCAGTGACACTCAAATATTCTGCTGCAGGATCACAGCAACATCTGAAGCTTTCTTTCAGACATTTTCTTGCCCCTCCTTTTTTCTCCTCTCTTTGAGTCCTTTGGCCCATATGTTGCTAATTTTCTGTCTTTTCAAAGCACTCTGTTTCATTTAAAGTCAGAATACATTCTATTCATCACCATGAATACCAGGGGGGGAAAAAAAAAGAGTGATCTCAGGGGTCAGTGTTCCCCTTAATACATAAGATAAATGAGCAAAGCACTGTGTTTCTTTCCTTTGGCTTATTACTTTTCTTAATCTACTTTTTAGGTCTACTGTGTGAGATCACAGGAGTCCCCCCTAGAAAGGCTTCTTATATATTCTTGCAAGAAAGAAGTCCCTCAAAATTGCATTCCTTTGGAGTTTGACCTGCTGAGCCAGGCTCCAACCAAGCTGCTGTGCCACTGCGGTGACAAGCACCCAGGGGACAACCCTCACCAGAAGCTTTCACTTCCTCTCCACCATAGAATCATAGAATCATAGAATGGGAAGGTTGGAAGGGACCTCAAGGATCATCCAGTTCCAAACCCCTGCCACAGGCAAGGACACCTCCCACTAGCACAGGTCACTCAAGGCCTCCTCCAACCTGGCCTTGAACCCCTCCAGGCAGGGAGCAGCCACAATCTCCCTGGGCAACCTGTGCCAGTGTCTCACCACCCTCACTGCAAACAACTTCCTCCTAACATCATGTTTACCCAAGAGAAAAATTCTTTCTTCTTTGCTAAGATATTGCCCCTACATCCTGAAATCCCTGCAAGGGAAAACAACCACAGACTCTTAGGATGGCTTGGGTTGGAAGGGACCTTAAAGATCATCCAGTTCCAACCCCCCTGCCATGCACAGGGACACATTCCACTGGGCCAGGTTGCTCAAAGCCTCATTCAACCTGGACTTAAACACTTCCAGGGATCAGGCATCAGGCATCCACAACTTCTCTGGGCAACCCCTTCCAGTGCCTCACCACCCTCATAGTAAAGAGCTTCTTCCTAATGCCCAGTATACCTTGCTGTATTGTAGATCCATTGCCCCTTGTCCTGTCACCATAAATCTTTATAAACAATCCCTCTCCATCTCTCCTGCAGGCCTCCTTCAGGTACTGGATGAGAGAAAACTGGCATTTAGATTCTTAAAGTAGTAGCTCAGGAGATGATAGTCTCAGCAAGCTGCAAGTTAAGCTGTTGAAACCACTTGAAGGCAAGAAAAGCCTGGAAGCTGGGCTGCTGCTTTCAGCTCTGTTGCCGCAGAGCTGTGGTTTGTGTGCAGAAGGCCACCAGAGGACTGAATTTCTGCAAGGACTTGTAGCAGATGGCTCTGCAGCCTGCAAAGAGTTAATCCTGCCATGACTTTCTTGCTTCTCTACAGTTTACAGTGCCAAGAGCTGGTCTCTTCCCAGCTGTGACAGCGAGGGCAGAGCCTGGGCAAGCCCACATCAGCCCTCACAGGCTACAGTGACCCAGGAGACAGAGCCAAACCCAAACTCAACTTGAGAGCCAAATGAACCTTTCTTTACAAAACCTCAGACCACATGAAAGTGCCTGGATTTGTGTTCTCTTATGAACTTGGAATTCAGGCCAAGTTAGTTAAAACTTTCATCAAGACTCATCAAGACTCAGATCTTTGTAGTGAATCTGGGCTTGAGAATTGTACTAACCCCAGCGTGGACTTCAGAGCAGCCTGCAGGCAAATGGAGCCCAGTGAAGTGCTGAGTGGTTGGATTTCCCCTGCTCCCGGGCTGAGCTGCTGCTTCACACAGTGGCTGGGCTTGCTTGAGACCCCAAATCACCCCAAAGAGAAGCCCTGGGGTCCGAAGAGCCTGGGTGCCCCTGCAGCCTCGCTGCCGCTGCCGCTCGTTCGCTCAGCCTCTTGGCCAGAGCTGTGGCCAAAGCAGGTCCAGCTGAGTCTGCAGCCTCCTCCCTGGGGTTTGATGGATGCCATGCATCCAAGCTTCTGTGCACCTTGCCACTGTTTGGGCAGAGACCTGCTGTGTGTTCAGAACACTCGTGTGGTGACCTGACAAATAATCTCAGGAAAGTTCTCCTCAGTGCTGTGAGATGCCTACTTTCATCTGGCAGCACTTCGAGGCTGGCACTTCATCAGTAGGTGAACAAAGCCAAGTAATACAGTACAAGTAAAACTATAATAGTCTGGGGCATTTCCAAAACAAGGTCCTGACCAAAAGGAAAAGAAAGGAGGGGAAAAGGAAATGGAGAGGAGAGGAGNACAGGGGAGGTTCTCCAGCCCTCTCATCATCTTTGTGGCCTCCTCTGGACCTGCTTCAGCAGGTTCATGTCCTACTTGGGCTGGGCAGAACTGGAAGCAGTACTTCAGCTGAGGCGTCACCAGAGCAGAGCACAGCAGAGCAGAGCAGAGGAGAGGAGAGGAGAGGAGAGGAGAGGAGAGGAGAGGAGAGGGAAAAAGATGGAGCAGGCAAGGAGGGCCTGCAACTGCTGTTAGATTTGAGCTGTGAGATTGTTGTAAATAACATTTCTGGCTGTTTTGAACGAGTACAGCAGTTGCATATGTGTAAGGGAAGGTTTTGCTTTGCAGAATGACTCCATCAGTCTCCATTAGGAGTGTTCAGTGGGAAGCAGGAACGATGCTACTGCAGAAATCAGAGCGCAGGCACCAGCAGGCAGGCAGGCAGGCAGGCAGCTGCTCTTGGATGCCTTTTCACCACGGCATCACCATTTGATCTCCCTCCAGGTCGAGCCAAGTCCTGCAGATGGGTAATGGCTTCCTTTTGAACAACAGGCCTGCAACATTTCTGCATCTGCACTTGAAAACGCTGTGGCAATGAAAGGAAGCAGGGTCTTTAGGTCTTGTTTCTGGCTCTACCACTAATTTAATGCATGACCCTGGGCGAGTCAAAAAAGCAGCTCTGACCTCAGATTACCCAGTGTGAAAATGGGAGTGGTAACACTTATCAGCCTCTGTGGTATCCAAGATCTCACTAATAGGTGTTTCCTCTGTCTGCTGAGACAAGTGAATCATTGCTCTGCCCATCCCTAGGCAGCTTCCTTCGCCCTCCAAAAGGCAACCTCTCCTCAGAGCAGTGGTAGCATAGGCTCATAACTCAGCACTGGAGAGAGTTCTAACCTGCTCCTGACCTCTGAGCATTTCCAGGCAAGCATGAGCTGGGATAATCCATCATGATACCATTTTGCTGCTCACCTGATGCTTTCCAGGAGATGCTTTCAACCAAGAGACAAAATTTCTCTTAGAAAGGCACAACAAGCTCTAAAACCTGACTTTTCCACCTCGTGCCACGTTTGGCTTGCATGCAATTAATTTAACACCCAGCTGGCAGTAAAATTAGGTGCTTCCTGGGCATTATGATTTTTAAATTGCTTTCTTAATGCTTTTTGCTCTCTCAGAGCTGTCCTGCTGAGGAAAGGGCTAATATCTTCTCCCAAATGCAGCTTTTCTCTCAGCTCTGCAGTACAACTGAGAACAATATCCCTGTTGCAAATGTGACTTTATAGCAAGGATGTCCCAAGAGGCTCTCCAGAATTCCTGCAAACCTTCCACATCATAGAATCATAAGGTTGGAAGGGACATCAAGGATCATCCAGTTCCAACTCCCTGCCATAGGCAGGGACACCTCCCACTAGTACAGGTTACTCAAGGCCTCCTCCAGTCTGGCCCTGTCTGGAGGTGGCCTCAGATCTATGGTTTCTGGGTTCATCATTCTGGATTTGCCCTTGGAATGGGCTGCCCAGGGAGTTGCCATCCCTGGAGGTGTTGAAGCAAAGCCTGGATGGGGCACTTTGTGCCATGGTCTGGTTGCTTGGCTAGGGCTGGGTGGCAGGTTGGGCTGGGTGAGCTTGGAGCTCTCTTCCAACCTGGCTGATTCTGTGATTCTGTGATTCTAGCAGACCTCCCACGCTGCTGGCTTCAGAAGAACACTCCACTGCACATCCCAGAGCACTGAGGGCAACCTCTCTGCCCCTTTGCCAGGCACATTGCTGCTGCTCTCTGAAATGGAGATGGGCTCCTGGCTCTGGGAGCTGTGAAACCAAACTGACTGGCAGGCAGCAAAATCCACAGCAAGTCCCAATGGTTTTGTTAACCTGCAAGGGAGGGAAAGAAGGACCCTACACAAGGCACCCCATGTCTGATTATACTCCATGCATCCACGGCTATTGAAAGCCTCTGATTCCCCTGTTTGAGATTTAGCTGCAACATCCCATTTGTTCCAAGCAGATATGTAAAGCCTCCCTGGTATCCAGGTTCATTTAAAGATTTACATTTTGTCTTTCCTTGCTCCTTTTCTGACGATGTACATAAAACAGAATTGTAAATGTTTAGGAAAATCAAAGCCATTCTTAGATGCTTGCAATTCCACTAAGTTTGTGTTCTCTAATTTGCTCCATGAAAGGCAAAGGAAGTCTGGGAGAGGAGCTTGGAGCTTGCTTTTTGAGGTTTGGGTTTGGTTTTTTTTTCCCTTTGCTGCATTGCCATTGAAACTTGGGGCTCAGAGATGTGTTTCCCAAGGCAATTGGGAAGTAGTCTCGGCAACTCTTCCCTCACAAGGATGTGTCTGCATGTCCTTTCCTTTTCATGGGGCTGTAGTGGAGAGCTGCAAAGTTAACTGCAACAGAAGCAGCTCCTGCAGATGTCCCAAAGCTCAGGGAAACAGGTGGCAGCTGAGTGAATTCTGCCCGACTGGATTTTACATAACTGCTGTGACTGCCAGGGCAGAGTGCAGTGCCCAGCACAGTGCTGAGGCACAGCCATGACTCTAATAAACCTGGTTCTTCATATCCTGAGCCAAGATGCCAGTCTGCCTCTTCCCTGAGGACTTGGCCAGCCCTGTTGGTGCAAAAAGATTCAGAGGCCACCCCTGCGTAGGTCAGAGATGGTAAAGTGCCACGGGGGCAGTGCGAAGCAGTTTCAGATTAGGATCTCTGGAAGAAAATCACTCCCCAGGTGAATCTAAACTAGATGAAATCTACCCTCCTTTTCTTCCCCCCACCTCTTCTTTCTGCACAGTCAACACCTTGAGAAAGTTCAGCCTCACAACACCAACTGGCAAAGGAAATGTTGAACAAAACTCCCAACCAGCAGAACGAGAATTTTCAAAGGAATGAAGATTGCATTCCCTGAAGCCAGCCCCAGCATCTCTCCTGGGTCTCTGCTTCTGAGGCTGCAATTAAAAAAACAAATAAATAACTACAATAAGCAAGGTTGGACCTTCACCCTTTGCCCAGGTTTGCAGCAGCTCTGTGGGAAAGGAAGGTTTAGCCAAAGGAAAGGCTTCTGCAGTGGCTATGTGTCTCCATGAGCAGAGGTCTGGAGTGGAGCTCAGGAAAACCAAACCCTCTTTGCTGCTCCACCACCAGGCTGCTGGAAAAACTGAACACTTCCCTCCCCACACGTGGGTAACAGCAACTTCCAGCCCAGAGAAAATTTCTCCTATCTAAAATATTCCTTTGAATTGGGGGGNNNGGGGGGGGGGAGGAATTGAAAAAATCAGGGATGTGGAATTTTGCACAAGTGGAAAGTGTTGGGTTTGGAGAACACAGCAGAGGAGGTTCCATTTCAACGCAAAAGGGGTCCCAGAGCCCTGCCACAGGCTGCCCAGAGAGGTTGTGGAGTCTCCTTCTGTGGAGCCTTTCAAGGCCTTTCTGGATGTGTTCCTGTGTGCCCTGAGCTAGATTATGGTCCTGCTGTGGCAGGGGGGTTGGACTGGATGATCTCTGTGGGTCCCTTCCAGCCCCTGGCATCCTGTGAGCCTGTGAACACAAAGGGGAATGCTCCTCCACGCTCAGGTTCAGCTGCTGCTGCCTCATCCCCTTGTCCTGCCCAGCTCTAGAGACCAGTGAGGTCCCATGGTGAGGCTGGAGCGCCCAGGAACCTGCTCTGAAGCTACTGATGAAAACCATTAGGTAAAAATTTGACCTAACAGCTTGCTTCTGGTGAAGGCTTTCCTTCTTTAACCACAAACCTGCTACCAGCTGCCATGGAGGGCACACGTGCTAAGGACAGCCACGTGCTTGCCGTGAGACCTACCAGCTACAGTCAGCTAAGGCCATGCCAAGCTTGTGACAACAATCTGCTGAATGTCCCCTCCAGCCTGGCTGGCCAAGCCTGGCCAAGGGGCAGATGTTCAGCACATCTTGGTGAAGTTAAGAGGAATTTGGCTTGGTGTTTTACCTTTGCAAGTCAGCGCTGGAGGAATGCTTTGCACATATGAACTATCTCATGCTCACCAAACTGCTTATTAGTTTCAGGCACTGGCCCCTGTGTTATTACGGCCTTGATAACTTTATTAAATTCAGCCCCAGCTTATTCATCTCTCAGAATTGGCCCTAACTATTTGTAGATATTTTAAAGTAGCCATCCTTGCCTGGTGATGGCTTCCAGACCTCGCTGAGAGACACGCATGTGTTTGAAATGCCTGCTTTCCTTCTCCATTTCACCATAAAGTAGCCAATTTAATTTTGCACAATACCATTTGATAACAACCATGTGTGTGTGTCTTCAACGTTTATACACTTCAGAGAAGGTACTGCTTGGGCAGTGTGAGATAATTTCACAAAGCAAAACGGAACCAGATGTTGCTCCTTCTCGCTTGGCTTCTCTGTCTGCCTATCTTGTTTCTAATGTCAATCTCCACTCGGGTTTTCCATTACCTTGGGAAGGGGATATCTTGACACTGTTGTGTTTTCATTACCTGCCTGCCTGACAAAGTGTGTGGAGTAGCTGAGGTAGATGATTATCAGCTTAGCACCTCTGAGATCGTTAATGAATGGTAACGGTGCTCAGGAGACAAAGAAAGGGAGAGAGGGACTATGTTTGGTGTGGGGTTTTGGTGGAACTCTAAAGGGAGAGGTCATCTTTTGTACCAAATGTCATGGGCAGTGTCTGAATGCTTGGGATGCAGCCTTGAGCATGCCAGGGAGGAGCAGAGGGCATCGTCAGCTGCACTAAATGGCCAGAAAGGTCTGCAGGGGAGCAGATGTCCTCGCCAGGTGCTTGGATGGATGGGTTTAGAGACTGTTATTTGCTGAGCTCTTGTTGCTGTTTATGGACCTCCTGCCTGACTGGCAGGTTCGAGGTAAAAGTGGCAGCACCTGGGTGAGTTACTTGTATGTTGGAACAGAGAAGAGGAGTTTCCCTGAAGTTGCTAAGCAGCAAAATGGGGAGGACAGAGAAATTTACTAATGGAAGGAAAGAGTTGGGCTATGTAGAAGTACTGCTAGGTGTGGAACGCCCCACACAGGGTCTGGAGCACCCCACACAGGGTCTGGAGAGAAAGCAACAGCCTGAAAGAGTAGCTACAGAAGTGCTGGAGATCCAGGAAAGCCCATGGCCTCTGAGCAACCAGTGGGATTGGTGGGATGTGACATTTTGGAGTCACCATGCAGCTTATTGTCTGGCAGGCCAAGAGTGGACTGCCAGGGAGTGCAGCACGACCTGCATCTTCCTCACTGCACCAGCACAGCACTTCCTAGGTGTCCTCCCTGCCTGGCCATTGAGGCTGAATGATCTCCATCCAGAGCTGCCAGCTGTGGTCCACCTAATCTCCATTTGGACTATGAACTTCAAACAGGTCACTGCTGTGCCAGATGGATCCTGTGGGCACATCGCTCTGCAGCAGTCCGGGTTGGGTGGAGTTGCTGTGCACCTCTGCTGACAGCATCTGCTGTCAAGCGCCAGGCTCACAGCTTGCACTGCAAGGAGAGGAAGGAGAGTGCTGTCTGCCTGGATATCAGAACATGGGCACACAAATGACTCACCCTTGTGGCAAGGAGAAATCAGCCCCAGAGCCGCTGCGGAGACCGAGCGCGGATGAAGCAAGCGCAGAGACCTGCGAGCTCCTGCTGCCCAGCAGTGTTACTGCAAGTTGTGCCCTGTCTGGCTTGCAGGTGCTTTTACCTTGACACTGGCTGTTATTAAGCTGCATTATGAGAAGAACACTTTGTGCACCTCCCATGACTCACCAGCCTTGTGACATGCTGGCAGCAGGAAGCAGTTGGCCGCCTCGCGCGTGCTGGCGGAGCCGCGGGCCCTGCGAAGGAGCCGTTACTGCAGGGAGTGTCCAGCTGCAGGCAGCTGCCTTGTGGGATGGCTGAGCTGGGCAGGGATGGAGCCCAAGCAGAGCCTGCTTCCTCTGGCTTGGACTCATGGAGACCTGTGGGTGGTTCAGAGGACAGCGGCAGGAGTCTGGCCGAGTCTCTGGTCTGTGAGGATGCTGCAGGCTTTCTGTTCAGTGTTTGAGAATCACAGAATGGTTTGGAAGGGACCTTAAACATCATCTAGTTCTGAGCCCCCCACCATGGGCAGGGACATCTTCCACTAGACCAGGTTGCTCAAGGCCTTGTCCAGCCTGGCCTTCAGGGAGAGGCCATTATACTTTGGTTAGAATATGAGCTCAGCATGAGCCTTGCATCTCTTACTTAGAATCATAGAATGGTAAGGTTGGAAGGGACCTCAAAGCTCAGCCAGTTCCAACCCCCTGCCATAGGCAGGGACACCTCCCACTAGCACAGGTCACTCAAGGCCTCCTCCAACCTGGCCTTGAACACCTCCAGGGAGGGAGCAGCCACAACCTCCCTGGGCAACCTGTGCCAGTGTCTCACCACCCTCACTGCAAACAACTTCCTCCTAACATCCACTTTCAATCTCCCCTCTGACACTTCAAACCCATTCCCCTTGTCCTGCCATTCCCAGACCTTGTCAATAGTCCCTCCCCAGCCTTCCTGGAGCCCCCTTCAGATCCTGGAAGGCTACTCTAAGGTCTCCTGGAAGCCTTCTCTTCTGCAGGCTGCAGAGCCCCAACTCTCTCAGCCTGTCCTCACAGCAGAGCTGCTGCAGCCCTCTCAGCATCTTGCTGGCCTCCTCTGCACTGGCTCCAACACTTCCATGTCCTTCCTGTGCTGGGGGCTCCAGAACTGCACACAAGACTGCAGCTGGGGTCTGAGGAGAGCAGAGCAAAGGGGCAGAATCCCCTCCCTTGCCCTGCTGCCCACACTGCTCTTGCTGCAGCCCAGCACACAGTTGCTGTCTGGGCTGCACTCACACTGCAGCCTCATCTTGAGCTTTTCATCACCCCACACCCCCAGGGCCTGTTCCTCAGGGCTGCTCTCAGCCATTCCCCACTCAGCCTGGAGCTGTGCTTGGCATTGTACCTACCCAGCTACAGGACCTTACACTTGGCCTTGTTGAATGTCCTGAGGTTGGCCTGGGCACAGCTCTGCAGCCTGTCCAGGTCCCTCTGGATGGATCCCTGCCCTCTAGCTACTCAACTGTGCCACACAGCTTGGTGCCACCTGCACACTTGCTGAGGCTGCACTGATTCCTCTGTGCATGGCACTGACAAAGATGTTAACCAGCACTGGTGCCAGCACTGAGCCCAGAGAGACTTCCTGTTAAGTCACCCCCAGTCTGCAGAAAGCCTCAAGGAAGCAGCAGCTGATCTTGTGAGTCATGCTCCTCACCATGAACACTGCATGGCATATGGGAGAGCACTGGAATGGGACAATTTCTCCAAGCAGCTGGCTGGAGTCATGCAAATCCTGTTACTGGGTGGCACACAGGCCAGTGAGCAAAGATCCTGCAGAATGAAGTCTCAATAATCACCATTGCTTAGGGACTAATGCTAAATGCCTTGGCTCCCCATCACTGCTTGCAGCAATAACAGCAGGTGCCCTTGCAGAAATCCTTTTCCCAGCACCTTCTTCACATCTTTGCTTTCCAAGAGGGAAGTTGAAAGAGTTTCAGACAAGGCTACAGAAAAAACACTATCATTTTTTAAAAAGTCTTTTTCTCTTGAATTGTCAACTGTTTGTGATTTAATTCCCCCCCCCCAGCCTTTAAAAAAGTACTTTTGTCACTGTGCACTTTCAATCCAGTAGATTGTAGGAGAATGCAACTCCATTGGAGGCCTGGCTGGAAGGGAGGAGAGATATTTGCTTAATTCATGCCTAAGTGGCAATCATCTTGGCAATGTCTTAGCCTCACTGCAGTCAAGGTGGCTTTCATCATAGAACAGAATCACAGAATCAGCCAAGTTGGAAGAGAGCTCCAAGCTCATCCAGCCCAACCTAGCACCCAGCCCTAGCCAAGCAACCAGACCATGGCATTAAGTGCCCCATCCAGGCTTTGCTTCAACACTTCCAGGGACAGTGACTCCACCCCCTCCCTGGGCAGCCCATTCCAATGCCAATCACTCTCTCTGCCAACAACTTCCTCCTCACATCCAGCCCAGACCTCCCCTGGCACAGCTTGAGGCTCTGTCCCCTCATTCTATCCCTGGGTGCCTGGCAGCAGAGCCCAACCCCAGTTGGCTACAACCTCCCTTCAGGTAGCTGCAGAGAGCAATGAGCTCTGCCCTGAGCCTCCTCTCCTGCAGGCCGCACACCCCCAGCTCCCTCAGCCTCTCCTCACAGGGCTGTGCTCCAGGCCCCTCCCCAGCCTTGCTGCCCTTCTCTGGACACCTTCCAGCACCTCAACATCTGTCTTGAATTGAGGGCCCCAGAACTGGACACAGCACTCAAGCTGTTTCCTGAGCAGTGCTGAGCACAGGGGCAGAAGAACCTCCCTGCTCCTGCTGGCCACGCTGCTCCTGAGCCAGGCCAGGATGGCATTGGCTCTGCTGCCCACCTGGGCACACTGCTGCCTCATCTTCAGCTACTCTCTACCAGTATCCTCAGATACTGGAGATATAATTTGTCACTGGAGGTATAATTTGTCACTGGAGGTATAATTTGTCACTGGAGGTATAATTTCTTTCCTTCCTTCCTTCCTCTCATCCCCTGCTGCAGTCTACCTGAGCTAATAAAAATCCAGCTCCTGCCTCAAGCTACTGAGATACTCAGAGGTGAAGAACAGTGCCCTGTGTTGACTAGCATGGTTCTAACTCTACATGGTCTGGGCTAGTCACTGCTGGAAAGGTCCTGGTGACAGCAGAGCTGTACCTCCACATTGCAAGGCTGGCTGTGACCTTTATTCCCTTCAGGGCTCCTTGGAGCAGCCACCCACAGTCAATTGTTCCATTGATTTCAGTGGATATCAGATGAGATCTTTGGTTCCTGAGGGCAGGATTATCAACCTGGGATATCTAAGGTGAGGGCTCAGCTCCACATAAAGGCCCATAGATAAGGGAATGGATTTTCAAGAGGGTGAGTTCAGGTATTCAGAGGCACTGGAAGTTCTGTTTACTCATTTAGGTACCTAAATCCTCCTCCTCAGGTGTGTTTCACACAGCCTCAAGTATGTCCCTCGGGTCACTCAGTTGGCAAAACAAAAATCCAGCTCTCTGGGTCTGTCTGCAGAAAGCACTCTCTGCAAAGTGCTAATCTCGACTGTGCTCCACCACAGTGCTCCACTGCACGGGGCCAGCAATGCCGCCGTGCCTGACCCTCCTCACCTCCACCAGAGCCCAGATCTCCTTGTGCCACAACCTGCCTGGCTAGTGAGGGTGATTGGAGAGTGCTTGTGCAAACAAAACTCAGTAAATATGGTGATGATCTTCATCCAGCCACAAGAATTTTCTGGTCTAACATAGACCAAAGTGCCTTTGAAGAGAGATTGGTTAGGATCTCTAAGTCCTTTTTGCTCTTCCTCATCCCAAACAGCCTGGTCCTTATTTTCTAGGTCATCCGAGCATGGCTTTGTCTTCTGTGAAACTGCTCAGGTCATTTGTTAGTGACAACAGGAGGCAGATCTTTTGGCGATGTAAATCAATGTCACTTCAAAGCCTCGATGGAGCAATACTTATTTACACCTCCAGGTATCAGATCCCCACGTTCTGCTTTCATGTGCGTCGCAGCTCTTTCTCCTGAAAGGTAACATTTTGTCACAAAATATCTATAATTAAGCCTACCTCGTTTCTATGGTGATAGACAAGACACAAATTAAGAAGACAAACACCCCGGTGAGGTTTAATTCTGCCGAAGCCCTGCCGAACACCTTCCCATCATCGCTCCTCCTTAGCAAGGCAGCAAAATGCTCTTAACAGANCCCCCCAAAAAAAAAAAAAAATAACCCTGCTTTTGAAAAGTTGTTCTAAACAAGTTTCTGGAAATCTCAGAAGTATTAAATCCTCATTAATATAAGCTCAATGTATTTATGGTGTCAAAACTGTGTTTTATGAGAGCCAAAAGCAGAGTTGCACAAGTTGCCTCATTATCAATAATCTAGCATCGTCCCTTTTATGTGTCATTTCTTTACACAATATACTATCATTTATGACTTTTAGCAAATACATCATGGCAAAGGATTACTCTCATCAGAGGCAGGCTTTGAAAAGGATATGCTAATTTCTAGAGAGCAAGAAAACATCAAAACAGTGCCAGCAAATAGCCAAGGGACTTTCATGTCTTAATATCCTTCAGAAGTGCTTTATCTCCTAGTGCAACGTGTATCATAGTATAAACAGGAAATGAAACAGCCAAGGCATCAAAGAACCACCAGTGCATGGCTGTAATTTTAGATCAGGTTTAATAAAGGTTATCTGCAGCAGGCTAATCAAACAAAAGGGTGTATGTTTTAAAGCACCATTTGATAATTTTCATTTAAGGCTCCCGATCAAAGAGATCCTAACAATGTCTTACTGACTCCAGATAGATCCCTTTGCTTCACTTTTCAAAGTAGCTTCGTTTATTGCTGGTAAAACTGGTTTTGATGTTCCAATTTTTTAGGTGGAGGAGAGATCAGAAACTGCTCTGGTTTCCTGTGTGCCTTCATTTGAAAGGCAATAGAGAGCTGAGGAGGAAATGAGCAAACGCAGCAAAGGTCAGGATGATCTCGGGGTCGTTTCTGCAAGCTCTCAGTGGACCAAGATGCTTGGGATCCCATCCCGAACGTGATGCAAAGAGGGAGACAAACCTGGCCAAGATTGGACCAGGCTGTTAAATGTGAATGCAAAATACCCTGGAAATGAGAGGCAGGGGAGGAAATGTAGTAGCTTGTTGACAAGCCAAGGCAGAAGTCAGACCAGCTGCTTCCATGATGCTTCTCTGCAGTGGTCACCAGAAGAAGCTCCTCTGGCACCATCAAGGTGTGACTGAGAAAGGGAAGACTGCAGCTTGACTGCCACAACCAAGGAGCAGACCAGCAGATCTTTACCCCCTTGTTTGGTGGCTGATTCCTGGATTGCACCTTCAAGGCAGATCTGATTCAGGACTATTTGCTGGTATCTGAAAGTGGAGCCATCCCGACAGGAGAGACTGCGAGCAGCTCATAGCGAGGAAGAGAACTTGTTTGGGATGCCAGTGCAGTCTTCTGTGTTCCTGGGTCATTAATTATTCTGTTTGAGCTGAGAAATTTCTCCAAGTAAGAGTTTTATCAAAACTGTTCTGTTTCTGGCAAGGCTGATAGATCCAAGGAACTAAAACACGGTTCACATATTTTGTCAAAGCTTTCTGCACCACTCATGTTTCAAACTGGGTTTCACACAAAGCTGATACTTCCCATTAAACATGAGGTTTCACCTTGAACATTCGGGCATAAATATCCCTTGTTGGAGGTAGACCTTGGGGCAGGCAGAGTGGAATGGCTCCTGGAAGCAGCTTCCAAATGTCCCAACCATCAGGGCCAGGCAGGTCTGGCTGCTTTGAGGAGTGATTTTGGCTCTTTGGGACCATCTTTGCCCCAAAAGTGTCTGAAGGAAGAGAGTGGCAGGGCAGCAGCAGTGGCAGAAGCAGGGGCTGGGCATGCTCAGCATCTTCCTTGTATCAACGGTGGGTCTGTGACTTGTGTGTTTGAGAAGCTTGTCATAATTTTTCTTGCCCAGACATCCAAAGCACCACAGGGGGTAGCTGTAAAGAAAAAAAAAACCCAACCCAAATAAATAAAAACTTCACCCTTGGGTGCACTTATTCTAGGTGGGTAAGAAATGTGCTGACTCCCAAACGTTCTCCTTCCCACATGCTTCATGAACTGCTGGGTTTATACACACACAGAAGTGTATCTGTTTCCTGCTGATGCTCTCTTAAATATTTCAAAGTATTCTCACGAACCAATCTACTTTTATCACGGTGTTTGTAAGAGCACAAGACCTTGGTTGTACCCACACAGCCTTGGTTTGCTTCTCCTTCTTTTCCAGTCGATTTTAAATTACCAGGGAAGTGCTGATAGTCACAAAAACCTAGTTATTGGCCATGAAAACTCAACCATGAGTAATCTCCCCCCCAAACCAGTCCCATGAAATATTCATGCCCCGGGAATGCTGTTCCATGCTGGGCGGTCACTTCCCATAGTAAAGGTTCTGGGAGAGGCGAATCGGTGATTCCTCTGCGCGGAGAAAGGCAGACGCCGCCGAGCTTGGCAGCATCATCTGCTCACAGACAAAAGCCAGGAGCAGCTCGTTAAAGCACCCCCAGCGAGCGCCGGGCTGCCGTCAGGAGCGCTGCGGAGAGCAGTGCCAAGCAGCATCCCTTCTGCCAGCCTCTCCGCATCGATCTGCCACGGACCTGCAGCTGCTGCGGGGCCCTCCCTGCGCTGGATTATCGGCTCGGGGGCAGACACCAATCGATAGTGACTGAGGGCTGGTAATGACCAAATGTCAGAGACTTTTCAGCAGCTTTTTTGAACTAATATTGGTACTTCCTAATCCTGTTATCAAAGGGTACCATGAAAAACACCATGACGGTGCCTACGAGTTGCCAACCTTTTGCAGATTCGCGCTCTTGAAGCCAGAAGGAAAGCATTCAATAATCTCTTTTGCTGCTGACCTTTATTTCATGGGCCATTAGGTTTCAGCTGCATCGAGCCCCCTAACTGGTGTCTATAGAGGCCAGTAACTGGTGTCCGACTGAGGTACAGCTTGTGCTTGGCAAAAGCCTATCTTCAAAGGAGGAAGCCAGTCTTGATTGAGGACATTGGAGCTGGAAGCTTCACCACCCTTTGGCAGTTCAGCTCAGTGGTTATGACAGTTTATTTCTGGGCACTCTTCTGCCCAGGGAAGTTAACTCAGGACGAGGGAATGTGTGTGAGTAAAGACAACAAAAAATCTCTTTCTGCTTGGCCGTCGGCAGGCACAGAGGCACAGCAGTCGTTCAGAAGTGCTCCACAATGGCTGCTGTGTCTACAGGCTTTATTTTGGGTTTGCCTGCCTGGGTTTCATCTATTAGTCCTTTTCACTGTGTTCCCCTCCTAACCAAAGAGCTGTGTGTGTTATGCTGAAATGCTTTCTTCACGCCTCAGCTCCATCTCCTCCTCCCTATCAGTCCCCAGGGCTTGGCCATGGTGATATCTCCTGTTACCCTCAAATGTTTCTTTCTGCATTGGCCAAACCAGAGAGTGGCCAAGTCTTGATCCAGCTGTACTTAGAGCAACAGAGACATTCCTTGGGGTTCATACTTTGCTTTCCTACTGACCTTGACTTGCTGATCTTGCAGAGGCTCTGCATCAGGAGCAGGAGAGGCACCTTGTCATGGATGCATGGATCTGGCACTTGGCCTTCTGCAGAGTTACTTAGAATCATAGAATCATGGAATGGTTTAGGTTGGAAGGAACCTCAAAGATCATCCAGTTCTAACCCCCTGCCATAGGCAGGGACACCTCCCACCAGAACAGGTTGCTCAAGGCCTCATCCAACCTGGCTTTGAACACCTCCAGGGAGGCTGTGGATCAGAGTCACAGAATGTGATTCTTTGATCACATTCTGTGCTTCACAACCTCCCTGGGCAACCTGTGCCAGTGTCTCACCACTCTCACTGCAAACAACTTCTTCCTAACATCCAGTTTAAGTCTCCTTCTGCCAGTTTAAATCTCCTTCTACCACTTGAAACCTATTCCTCCTGATCCTGTCATTACAAGACCTTGTCAATAGTCCCTTCCCAGCCCTCCTGTAACCCTCTTCAGATACTGGAAGGCCACTCCAAGGCCTCCTTGAAGCCTTCTCCTTGAAGCCTGCAGAGCCCCAACTCTTGTAGCCTGTCCTTGTACCCTTCCATGATTCTATGACACTTGCTGGTGTCACAGAATCATGGAATGGTGCAACTTGGAAGGGACCTCTGAAGACCATCGAGTCCAAGCCCTGTGTGCAGGGCTGGGACTTGCACCATGACTGGAAAGGTTATGTAAGAAGTGGTGCTGAGCTGTGCCTGCTGGCACAGGCCACAGCTAATGGGTTTGCTTAAGAGCTGTCTGTGACCTCTAGTCTTTGGGAAAACGTGGACACTAGCTGGCAGGTGGCAAATAAAATATACATGGTGCAAAACATGTCTGAGTTCAGCAAATAGTGTGCCTAGGTCCTAAAATTACCCAAGACAGTCTCCATAATCTTTATGGGAGAAAATGAAGTCTTCAAAGGGGGAAGGAATTTAAACCATCCCTGGTTCAAAGCAAATTGCCACATGCCAGCAAACATTAAGAATGATAATATTTTGCTAAAGCCCCAGTAAATCTTTGTGTGGTTTCTCTGCATTTCCTTTCCCATTGCTGTTTGTTGCTCATACATCCACATTCACACTGGGAGGTGAAGGAGGGGAAACTCCCTATTGAAAAGAGAAGGGGGGTGGTGGGGTGGTGGAAAAAAGTCAGTTTAATTTGTTACAAACCCCTGGGATCTGGTTTTGAGTCAGTAACGTTGTTTCCTGTGCAGGCTGCTTCTTCAGAGCATCTTCAGAGCATCTGCTGAGTACCAGAACATCCCAACCGAAACAGAAGCTGTCCAAAGTGTTACCAATCTGTCACATTAACAGCTGTAATTAAAAGCATTATGCAAATGCACTGAGGGCCTTTCTGGGAGAGTGCAGGAACCTGCGTGTGCCTCTGTGTCAAAGTAACTGCTTTGATTACGGTTCTAGGTGGTTAAATGTGTGTCTGCACTCAGGGCAGATGAAGGGAAAGGAGCAGGACCTAAGAAACAGAGTTGTGTGACAGGTCTTGGAAGGATGGGAGTGTATTGGCAGCATCCCCTCAGCAGCAAAAGGGGCAGAGGGCTATGCAGAGGTGATGAGAAGGGAGCTCATGCTGCTGGTAGGGACAAACACTGATCTGCCACACAGGTCAGGGGGCAAAACTAAACTTTCCCCCTCTCACCCCAGAACTTTTTTCCCCCAAACAGCTGCAGGATAAAGCAAGTTTCTGGATGGCTTCATGAGGTGGGACAGCAAGAAGAAATCCATCAACCATTCCCTAACTGCAGCCTCTTGCTGTCCATTGCCTGTGAGTTTGGGGGCGTAGGCACTTCTGGAGGCAGACTTTGACTTTTGTTTATTAACTGTCAAGTGGAAAAGTCTAAAGCAGAACACATGATGCAAACCCCCCTCTGCACACCCCTCCATGCATCTTTTCCAGGAGGCTGGAGCTGACTCCACGTTCACAGCTTGAGCACATATGTGTGAAAGGAATCCAGATTTGAAAGCCTTAGTCTGGAGCAGCAGTGGTGTGAGAGCAGCCTCTGCCTCCGGGGTCCAAGAAAGGGTCTGAGTCCAGCAGTGAGGAAGGATCTGCCTCCATCCTGCTGCTTCCTCATCCCAGTTACCTACCAGATTAAACCTTCTTGCTTGTGGCCTTATGGCTCTTATAGCTCTTCCAAAGTGCTGCACAAATCCAAGTTGGATTTAAATTCATAACTGGGACTTTTTACAAGGGCTTGTCATGAGAGGGTGAGAGGAAAAGGATTGGAGCTTGAAGAGAGCAGATTCAGGCTGAGGACTGGAAAGAAGTTTTTTTCCAGTGAGGGTGGTGAGACACTGGAACTGGTTGCCCAGGGAGGTCATGGATGCCCTCTCCCTGGAGGTGTTCAAAGCCAGGTTGGATGATGCCTTGAGCAACCTGGGCTGGTGGAAGGTGTCCCTGCCCATGGCAGGAGGGTTGGAATTGAATGATCTTCCAACATGGGTTGGGAGGATTCTATGAATCCGTGAACTGAATTCCATTTATTTCAGTCTAAGCAGCTACAGAGGCTGTGGCATACAGGCAGCAACCAGCAGCAGCTAATGGTTATCATCAGGGTACCATGGAGTTGTAAAAGTAATGGTAATTGAGTAATAAGGCACGAAGAGCTCAGTAAGAAGGCTGGAGGAGCTCAGGCTGATCCAGCAATGCCTCACAGACATAGCTGTACAGGGAGAGCAAATCAGGGAAGTCACTTCCCATTACGCAGTTTTGCCCTGAAGGAGCTTAGCTACTTTGGCAGAGCAGATGACATTAAACAGATGAAGAACAAAAATGGCTCAAATATGATTATAATACATCTGCATAGCTGTCACAGCCCCCTTTCAACTTCTGCTGGATGAAAATAACCTCTTCGAAACAGAAAGACTTTCAGGGCTGAGGTTAATTGCAAAAAAAGCTCTAAATAACTTAATCACAAGCCCCCAAATTTTGTTATTAGTGGGAGCCAGCAGCTTGCTCCCAACCTTACAGAGCAAAACGTTTGCCCTCTGCCTGCAAACCTTGCCACGAAATAGGCAAATCCTAACTATCTGCTGGAGCAGACCTGTAGCTGTTGCTTAATGTGCACCAGGTTGCTTATTATCCCTGCACAAAAGTGCTGTCACTGGTGAGCCTGGAGTCAAGCCCTTGATCATCCACTGGCTGCTCAGCATCAGGGAAAGGGGAGCACATCTGGACCCAGCATTAGATCCCCCTGCAGCCTTCTTCTGGAGCATGCTGGATGAAATCTCTCATCTGCCCATCTCCTGGGCACTTAGCAAAGAATTGAAGGTGGAGCTGCTTTACTGCTCCATCACAACCCTGTGCAGAAAGCTGAGCATTAGATTCACAGACTCACACATAGAAACATCCAGGTTGGAGAAGATCCTCAGGATCACCAAGTCCAACCTATAACCTTACTCTACAAGATTCACCTTAAACCCAGAGGAGGTCACCAAGGTGCTCAGAGTGCTGCAGCAGCTCTGCTGTGAGGACAGGCTACAAGAGTTGGGGCTCTGCAGCCTGCAGAAGAGAAGGCTTCCAGGAGACCTTAGAGTAGCCTTCCAGGATCTGGAGGGGGCTCCAGAAAGGCTGAGGAGGGATTATTTTCAAGGGTCTTGCAATGACAGGACAAGGGGCAATGGGTTTGAAGTGTCAGAGGGGAGATTGAAAGTGGATGTTAGGAGGAAGTTGTTTGCAGTGAGGGTGGTGAGACACTGGCACAGGTTGCCCAGGGAGGTTGTGGCTGCTCCCTCCCTGGAGGTGTTCAAGGCCAGGTTGGATGAGGCCTTGAGTGACCTGTGCTAGTGGGAGGTGTCCCTGCTTATGGCAGGGGGTTGGAACTGGCTGAGCTTTGAGGTCCCTTCCCTTCTGAGGTCTCTGATTCTGTGGTTTTATATCCCTAAGCACCATGTCCAAACGATCCTTAAACACACCCAGGGTGGGTGACTCCATCACCTCCCTAGGCAGCTCATTCCAGTACCTGAGATTGCACAGGGCTGGACTGAATCTTCATCACACAGCTTACAAACCACATGAAGCCTGCTATGATTTTTATTTTTTTTCCCTTTTCCTCATGTGTGAAAAAAGAGCAGAGACCTTCAGAGAAGATTTGTGGCCCTGGCCACCACCTCGTGCGCGATTAACTGTTCCCCCGGCGTGAACGTGAAGCTGGGTGAAGCCTCAGACCTTCTGACAGAGTTTTGCTTTCAAAGTTGGGTTTGTTTAAGGGACTCAAAGGGGTGCTGAGCTGCCTGGATGCCAGCCAAAGAAAATGTTGATGCAAACCCTGCAAAGCAAACCTACCCCCTCCCGGGGTCTCGTGCCGCTTAATTGTTTTCTATCTCGCTTCGCGCGAGGTCCCCAATCGATCAGTGTGACAAGCACCCTGGCTCACGTGGCAGCATGGAAGCACTTCTGATTTTCTTTCCACAAGGCTGGAAAAACCTCATCTGTTGTGGCTCTCCCACTGCCAAATCCCTCATGCTTTGAGTTTGAAGAGGTTTTATAACAACGTTGGGAAACTGAAGCAGCTTTGAAACCAGATGTCCCCAGATGCCAGCACAGCTCCTGCTCACTGCTCCAACTGTGACTCTGAAGCTAGTCACAGAATCACAGAAGTGCCAGGTTGGAAGGGACCACAAGGATCCTGTGCAGTTCTGGAGCCCCCAGCACAAGAAGGACATGGAACTGTTGGAGCAGGTCCAGAGGAGGCCACGAAGATGCTGAGAGGGCTGCAGCAGCTCTGCTCTGAGGACAGGCTGAGAGAGTTGGGGCTCTGCAGCCTGCAGAAGAGAAGGCTTCCAGGAGACCTTAGAGTAGCCTTCCAGGATCTGAAGGGGGCTACAGGAGGACTGGGGAGGGACTATTGACAAGGTCTTGCAATGACAGGACAAGGGGCAATGGGTTTGAAGTGTCAGAGGGGAGATTGAAAGTGAATGTTAGGAGGAAGTTGTTTGCAGTGAGGGTNCATTCTGTGATTCTATGACCTCTTGGCCCAACCTGTCTGGGTAATAATCACAGAATCAAGCAGGTTGGAAGAGACCTTTGAGATCCTTGAGTCCAACCTATCACCTAACACCTTCTAATTAACTAACCCCTGGCACTAAGTGCCTCATCCAGCCTCTTTTTAAACACCTCCAGGGATGGGCACTCCACCACCTCGCTGGCAGCCCATTCCAATGCCAATCACTCTGGCTGTGAAGAACTTCTTCCTAACAGCCAGCCTGAACCTGGCCTGGTGCAGTTTTTGACTGTGTCTTCTTGTTCTGTCCCTGGGTGCCTAATATAGTTTAAGTGTCCTAGAAGTTTGACTTGGGTGTCCTTTTAACTTCCCATCCCCCAATCCAAGACAGGCTTAGCTCACACCAACACCTCTCCATCCAGGCTGTCTCACCCAATCCATTCTTATTCCCACACTTCAGAAAGACATGAGGGCAGTAAGGCTGATCAGTGAGTGTTGTCCTTTCCATGGTTTGGGTTTTTTTAAACCAAAATCTGTTTTCCCACCACCAGCTAATTGATTCCTCAGCACTAAAATGTCAAGTTGTGCTAGTTGCCTGTAGGAATCTGAAGCTACAAACTTTCCAGTGCTAACAAGACAGACAATGATCTAATACCAGGCAGTGCAGAGGCCAACAGAGTGTAACCAAAGAACTGCCTGAGAGCTGCTGCTACAGCATCTCCCCTCCTACCCAAGAGCATCTTCTGGAAGCAGCTTGGTCTCTGGCTGTGACAACATTCATGGCATTCCAGGAAAAAATTCCTCTGCCCTGACAAGGGGCAGGAATTGTATTTGCAGGCTGCTTCCTTTCAGCACTTTGAGCCAGGAATGGTCTATAGGATTAAGCTGGCATTAGGTTTCCTAGCTGAACTTTTGGGATGTTACACTTTCAAGTGGTCAAAGAGAAGTGGGAAATATAGAAAAGCCATTAAAGATGGGAGTAAAATGCCCTGGGAAGGGATAAAACTGACTTCAGACATCATCATCATCAGGAAATGGAAGTGCCACCCAGCAGCACAGCACAAGGACAACTGCACTGCCCAGCCCACTCCTGCACGGGGCAGGTGGCAGAGCAAATCCAGTTTTCCTCTGACCCTGTTGATACTGCCCATGGCCTCTGATGGGGGCAGCCAGGTGGTTGTGGTAATGCTTGGGGAGCTGGAGGGGGCAGAAATGAGAGAAATCAGCTCCACCTGGCTTTGCTCGTTAAGGTAAATGCTGCCAGCTGGGCAGGCAGGGAGTGCTGCTGGGATTGTTTTGGGCCTCCTGGCAGGGCAGCAACCTGGGCACCTGAAGTGACGAGTTCTGCAGCTCCCTGGGCACCCGGAGGGGCTGGTTTGGCAGCAACCTGGCACCCAAAGTGACTGGTTTGGCAGCACTGGCACCTGAAGGGGCTGGTTTGGCAGCTCCATGGACATTTTTGGAAGGTAAGAGCCTAAATTTGTTCTTTAATGAACTTTGATGCTCTGAGTGTGTTCTGTCCTTACAGTCCTCATGTGTTTGGTGTTGGAGGCACAGGGAGCTTGTTGCTTTTCTGCATGTTGCAGAAGCTGGAGCTGGTAGCTGCTGGTTTTTTGTTTCCAGTGGGAGCTGATGCAAATAAACTCTGCTGTTTTGATCCACGTGGGTGACAGCAGCCCTGGAGGTTTGAAATAATGCTGAGAACAAACTTCATTAAACTTGCTGCGTGTCATGTGGCTTTCATGTGAAAAAAGAAAAGCCACCACCAGTGTCCACAGCTTCATCTGTTGACTCACAAAGTTTGGGAGGCTTCTATGGTGAGTCCAGCTTGGACTTGGAGTTGTCTTGGAGTTGGAATGTGATGCCAGTCCTTTGCATGTGAGGCAAAATAAAATGATGCTATTTTTGTACCCTAAAGTGCCAGCCTTTCTGAAGCTTGTGTTGAAGCAGATTAATTCAAGATTTTGGGGATCCACTTGCAAAGGATGCAGCAGCCTGGGAATGACCTAGAGGTCTTCTGCTGGCTCATCCAGAGGTGAAGTGTTACCTGGGCATGAGAGACTGAGCTGTATTTTAAGAGCTGTAAAGATGCTGGCAGGGAGATTGCAGTCCAGAGCCTTGCCTGGGACTGATCAAAATGGGTTTGTGGTTTTGGTAGATCGAGGACCTGCTTTGTTTGAATTGAGTGTGCTCCTCACTTTGCCTCTCAGTGGTATGTGAGCCACCTGTGGCCTGCTTGAATCAGCTGAGAAGGGATGAGATGCCTTCTGCCAAGAGTGATCCTCTTCAGAGCACCCGAGAGGAGCCTCAGGCTGCGACAACAAAGGGAGGACATCTCAGAGCCACTCGCTGCATCCGCAGAGCCTGGCAGATAGATAATTGTTGTGTCGAACCCTCTCTCTGTCGTGGCAGAACTCAGGCAGTTTGTTAGGGTGCTCTTCCCTCCCCTCCCTTCACCGCAGATGGAGGAGTTAAGCTTAATCATTAAATCTCCATCTCGATCCATGTAGGTCAGGCAGTGAACCCGAGTCAGACAGCGCAGCGTTTACAACCTTATCTCCCTCACAAGAAGGAGCAAGCAGGAAGCTGCTGCTGTTGTCTACTCTATTTATTTATTTTTAAATGCAGGTTTATTTAAAGAAAAGCCATCTTGAAAATGGTAGTGGAGAGAAAGGGAAGGAGAGGAGGGGGAAACCTTCCAAACAGCAGCTTCTGTAAACAGGATGGAATCAGATAAAGAAATTACTGTAAAAATATTGCCTCATCTCTCTAAAGCTCAGAACTTTTTTTTTTTTCTTTCTCTTTTTTATCTTGGAGAAAGATAATGAAAGAGGAAGCTTGAAACCACATTTCCATTGATGTTTGAATACACAACTGCTGGATTTAAGAACGGGATGAGATCAAAGGGAATGGTTTTCATTCCGATAAAATTATAGCAGTTCTGGTACAGGGTGATGGGCTCATTTCTGAACTCTATGACACAAGCAGTTGTTAAGGCACCTTCTTTTATTTATTTATTTTTAAATTTCCCTCCCCCCTTCCCCTTTCCTTTGCTAAAAACTAACTGGAAAATGCCTGGAATTCCTATGGATTAATTAGGAGCGTGGCTAATAAGGTTATAACAGATACACAGGCCATCAGGATGTCTCTCTTCAGAGTATTCTCTGGGAGCACAAAAACATCTGTAGGATCCGAAGGGAACAGGAGTGCCTGTTCCTTGCTGCTGTGTATCACAGTTCCCATGACACACAAACTTAGCAGCATCAGGTTACAGAAGTGTTGGATCCCGACACCGCGCTAGGGTGACTCGATTTTTGATCAGCGCAGACGCTGACATTCATTACCAAGTACAAGCTGCAAGCTCAAACCATTCATGTACCTGCAGCTAACACAATTATTTATCACATGCTACTGAATGCTTTTAAACCCTGCAATAAGAGTTACCAGGAAGGGGAGGTGGGAGGTGCAGCAGTGGTACAGGTGTGGTGGAGCAGGAGGTTCAGGCGCTGGATTCGTAGGTCGCGTTGGGTCAGGAGGGATCCTCAGAGGTCCTCTTGGCCAACAGCCCTGCAGTCAGCAGGGGCACCTCCATCTAGATCAGCCTGCCCAGGGCCACACTGAGTCTGATCTTGAATATCTCCATGCATAGGGCCTCAACTACATCCATGGGCAACCTGTTCCAGTTGTACCACTCTCGTTGTGAAGGAGTTTTTGTCCTGATGCCCAACCGAACTCTGCCCTGCTCCAGTTTCAAATCATTGCTCCTCATCCTGTCCCCACAACCCTTCTAAACAGCCCTTCCCCAGCCTTCCTGTAGGCCCTCTTCAGATATTGACATCCATCTCTAAGGTCTCCCTGGAGCCTCCTCTTCTCCAGGCTAAACAGCCCAATTCTTTCAGCCTGTCTTCACAGGAGAGGTGCTCCAGCCCTGATCATCTTTGTGACCTCCTCTGAACTCACTCCACCAGGTCCATGCCTCTCTTCGCTGGGGCTGAGGCTTCAACCCTGCAGTGTATCCATGGAGCTTTCCTGTGCCTGTGGAAAGATCTGTTGACCTGGGACAGCAGCATTGTAGTTGTTGGGAGATTTATTTCGTTCTTTTTGTTTTTTTATCTATCTCTTTCTTTTTGAGAACTGTGAATTATATCAGGGCTTGTGTCAGCTGCAGTGTGGTAACCTCCTGTTTGCATGCCCTGGGGCTGTGGATGTGCTTTAACACAGCTGATGCAGAAATGAATTTGTCCCTGCCGGTCATACAGCCTAGCTTGGGATGGAATCCAGTTTGGTGGCTATTTAGCCACTTTTTCTTACATACAAAACTTCAAGTTTCACAAAAATCCTATTCCAGATGGGTCATGGTGTAGCAGGAAACCCACAGACTTTCACAACTATTTTTTTTTCTGTGGTGTTTGGGGTTTTGTCTCTTTTTTTGTTGTTTGTTTGTTGTTGAGGTTTATTTGATTTTTACTTTTAGAGGTGTTTCTGTTGTCTGTTTAAATTTGGGGGGGCGAGGTTAATGGTTTTTTTGGGGGGGTTGTAATTTTGATACCTGAAGCAAGTTGTGCTGTTTGCAGTGCAGACAAGAAATGAGGGCAGGGTGCTGGGGAGGGGTTGTCTTTTGCTGCCCATCAGCCATGGGCATGGAAATCCAGGTCTGTAAGGGCTGGTGTTGGAAAAGCTGATCAGGCAGTGGAGAGGGAACCTCTTGCCTTGAGGGGCTGAGTGATGAGACCAGTTGTGCTCTGTGGATGGTAACACTCATGGAGATGATGCAGTGATGAGACCAGTTGTGCTCTGTGGATGGTAACACTCAAGGAGATGATGCTGTGCACTTATGAACTTGGCCATCAGGCTTGGTCTTGACAAGCAGAGCTCTGGCTTCAGCTGCTGTGTTAAACCTCTCCTTGAAAGAGACAATCACTTCTGTCAGACCCAGCCAGGAGGGTTGATTTGCCCTTCTTGGATGCCATGTAAGAAGAAGGGCATTTTCAGCAGGACAGTTCATACTTCAGCAATGAAGAGCAACTAAGCTGGTGAAGGGTCTAGAGGAAAAGTCTTATGAGGAGCATCTGAGGGAAGCAGGATTTTTTAATTTGGAGAAGAGGAGGCTGAGGAGAGACCTCACAATTTGCAACCAGGGATTTGGAGCTAGGGCTAGCACTTTCCTGTCAGGAGCAGGAGGCAGTTATAAGCATTTTTGAGGCTGAGAAATTTTCCCATTAAATTAAGCTGATAGAATGTGAATGTTTGAGGTTATAAGCCAAAGTAAGAGGCCTAGCTCCAAATCTCTGGTTGCAAATTGTGAGGTTCCTCCCTGAGAGAGGTTGTAGTGAGGTGGAGCTTGGTCTCTACTCCCTAATATCAGGTGATAGAATGAAAGAAAATGGCCTGAAATTGTGCCAGGGGAGGTTTAGGTAGAAGATGAGGGAAATTTTCTTTGCTGCAAGAGTGGTCAGGGACTGGAACAGGCTGCCCAGGGAGGTGGTGGAGTCACCAACCCTGGAGATGTTCAAGAAACCTGTGAAGATGGCACTTCAGGAGAGGGTTTAATGGCCATGGTGGTCTTAAGTTGATGATTTGTCTCAATGATCTTTGTTTTGGTTGGAAAAGGCCAAAATCTGATCCTGTGATTCTAGGTTAATGTCAGCATGGTGTTGGCTCCTGGTGCAGCCTGCTTGTGCTGCCTCTGCAAGGTGGGCACAGGTGTGTGCTGCCCACACTGCTCTTGCTGCAGCCCAGCACACAGCTGCTCTCTGGGCTGCACTCACACTGCAGCCTCATCTTGAGCTCTTCCTCACCCTAGAAGTTTTCCTGTATTCTTGTGAAGCAGGCAGGTTTGTTCTCTGTTGCTGCCCAGCTGTTGGACTTGGTGACCATCAGCATGATCCAGTTTGTCAGCTGAGAGCCTCCTCCCCTCCTTTCTGTGTTATTTTGCATTATTAAATCCTTGAGCAAAACCATAGAATGGGAAGGTTGGAAGAGACCTCAAAGCTCAGCCAGTTCCAACCCCCTGCCATAGGCAGGGACACCTCCCACTAGCACAGGTCACTCAAGGCCTCCTCCAACCTGGTCTTGAACACCTCCAGGGAGGGAATGTGGTTCATGTGCTCTCTTCTCTGTCTTGTAAATCAAAGCAGCACAGAAATGGGTAAGCTCTTACCCCAAATCACTTTATCCAGGGTTTTTGTTGTTGTTTTATTTTTTTGGCTGGCAAAGTGCCCTATGTGATGCCACACTGAGCTGCCTGATAGAGAGGATAATGTTGCTTCAATTTAAAATTAGCTTTGTGTCTAGAGTGGGAGTAGAGGACAGCTTGAGCAATTAAAATGGTGATTATCAAAGTCATGCCTAATAAAGTCATCTGTGACTTGTTGAACTCGAGTTAATGACCACAAAATTCATGGCTAGGAACAGAAGGACCATTGGTGTGATGGGTGATGTGCCAAAGGTAGCCAATGGAAGGCAATAAACACTATCCTGTGTTAACATTTGACAGCTTAAACTGTCACTTGGGAGATTTTATCCCCATGGTGACTGCTTCTGATTTCTAATTTTTTTAATGCCTTTTAAGAGCTACTTGCTGGCTTGAAATTTCCACTGAGGCTCACCTTGTACTTGGAGCCAAGCACTGGGGGTGCTCAGTGGTGCTTGAGCCCATACATGTGTTTTCTTCTGCCCAGTTTGGGAGCTGGCTGAACATTAGTGAAGCATCACCAGGTCTTCATCCTGCTCAGTAGGAACTGAGGAGTGGAATTCGAGGTAGAAGAGTTGTGTACACTGAAAGGGAGGTGCTGGAAGGTGTCCAGAGAAGGGCAGCAAGGCTGGGGAGGGGCCTGGAGCACAGCCCTGTGAGGAGAGGCTGAGGAAGCTGGGGGTGTGCAGCCTGCAGGAGAGGAGGCTCAGGGCAGAGCTCATTGCTCTCTGCAGCTGCCTGAAGGGAGGTTGTAGCCAACTGGGGTTGGGCTCTGCTGCCAGGGACAGGAGGAGAGGTCACAGTCTCAAGTTGTGGAGGTCTAAACTGGATGTTAGGAAGAAATTATTCAGAGTGATTTGCATTGGAATGGGCTGCCCAGGGAGGTGGTGGAGTGCCCATCCCTGGAGATGTTGAAGCAAAGCCTGGATGGGGCACTGAGTGCCATGGTCTGGTTGCTTGGCCAGGGCTGGGTGCTAGGTTGGGCTGGGTGAGCTTGGAACTCTCTTCCAACCTGGCTGATTCTACAGTGACACAACCTCCTCCAGCTTGAGACAAACAAGCTTGCATGTTGCCATCAAGGTAAATGCTCTCAGAGGCTGTTTCTGCAAGTCCTCAGTTCTGAGCTTTAGGAGGGGCAGTTCTGTCTCCACAGCCAGTACTCCTAAGCAAGGTTGGACTGGGTGAGCTTGGAGCTCTGTTCCAACCTGGTTGATTCCATGAAAATCAATAGGGAGAGATGAGGATGTGCTTGGAGAGGGCAGCTCACCCCAGAGGCAGGCTGAAACTGGAGGCTTGGCCCAGATGACCTTCAAAGACACTTCCAAAGTGTTCTGTGATTCTGTGCAGATGTTTGTAGCCTTCAGGGAAGTAAGATCCTGAAGCACCTTCCCAAATCGAGCCAGTCAGGAGAAATACAGCCTAGTTTAAAACCAGGGCTCGTGACATGCTGGCTGGCTGTGGTACCAGTGGTGAGATGGGAGCTAGACCTGTCCTCCAGCTGGCCAAAGCTGCTGCTAATGGTAGTCACAGAGCAGGAAATGTGCTTTCAGGACTCAAACTTTGAATGCTTCTGCCTTAAGTGCTGGGGCTGTTAGTGAACACTGCACTGCAGAACAGCTCTAAGTTCCCCTTGCAAGGATGACTGACTTATGACTGCTCAAAATCTGTCACCCCAGCAGAGGAATGCAAACCTCTTCATAAATATTATAGCTGCTCTCAGCACTAAACCCACAGCACCTGACAGTAGCTGCTGCACCTCAGGTATTTCTGATTACCTCTGATCCACAGCCACCAGGGATGTGCTCACCTGCCACAGGGATTTCCCAAACTCTTGCCTGTGCCTGGCCCAATTCTTCCTTCAATCACATGAGATGAACTGAGGAAAGAGAGAAAGCCCTGGAGACCAAGGGACATGGGAGGACTCTCGTTGGTGCTCCTCCCTCCTAAAGATCTGCTGAGGGAAACTCTGAGGTTTTGCTGTCACTTGAAGGCAGTGGGAAGGGTTAAGTGGAGGGTTGCACAGCAGAGTAAAGCCCCAGCATGGGAAACCTGAGGCTTCTGAAGCCAGGAAGCAAACTGAACTCCTCCTGACTTTTTCACAAAGCAATCTCTTTCATGCAGCAATGATTTCATGAGAGCTTGGAGCATCAGGACCACTGCCACATCTTTCCTCAACAACTTGTGCTGTTTGGCTTTGCATCTTCACTGGTTCATGGTGGGCTTGAAGAGGGAGCAGAGCAGCAAGATGCCTGGGCAGAAGGCTGCTCTTAGTCCTGCACTCATTTAGGTCACTCTCTTTGTGCTGTGCCGTGCTTGGGGTTTTATCTCTGATTTCAGTTGCAGGCAGTGATGAAGAGGCAGTTCCTTGGTGTCAGTGCTGCTCTTGTTGGCTCTGGTCCTGCTGGTGTGCAGCTCAGTGTCAGACAGCACAAAGGGAGTCCCTCCAAAGCACAGAGCACCTCAACAACATTGGAATTCTGAAAACTTGCAAGCAGATGGCTCAGGATGTGCCACTGGCTGGAATGTGCTCCTCAAAGGTGGTCCTGTATGGGGCAGATGGCTGAGCTTTGGCCAGAGGTGGAGAGGCACAGCTGCCAGCTTAATGGTGCCCAGAAAGTGCCCTCACCCTATGGACTTCAGCATCTGGAGCAAAGCTGATCTTGGCAATGCTGTCCTTAGAGAGGGGAGTACAACACTGCATGCAACACATGCAATGGTCCCCTCTAACTGCAAATAGAGTGGTTTGCTCTGCCCTGTGAGACCCCAGCTCAAGTGCTGCCTTCAGTTTGGAGCTCCCCTCTTAAGAGGGACAGGGATCTGCTGAAAAGGGCCCAATGGGAGGGCTGCAAGGATGCTGAGGGGACTGCAGCACTGCCTGGTGAGGAGAGGCTGAGGGACCTGGGGCTGCTTAGGCTGCAGAAGAGAAGGCTGAGAGGGCACTTAAATGTTTTTATATATATATTTATATGAGGGCTGGGAGGGACAGACTCTGCTCACTGCTGCCTGGGATAGGACAAGGAGCAATGGATGGAAGCTGCAGCACAGGAGGTTCCAGCTCAACACAAGGGGCAACTTCTTGCCTGTAAGGGTCCCAGAGCCCTGGCACAGGCTGCCCAGAGAGGTTGTGGAGTCTCCTTCTCTGGAGCCTTTGCAGGCCTGTCTGGATGTGTTCCTGTGTGCCCCGAGCTGGATTGTCTGGTCCTGCTGTGGCAGGGGTTGGACTGGATGGTCTCTTTGGGTCCCTTCCAGCCCCTGGCATCCTGTGAGCCTGTGCAGCTACAACACATCTTTCACCCTGTAGCATCCCAACCATTCTTGCTGCTGATTCAGCTGCTCAGGGCTGTGGTTATTGGGGGTGCTGAGAGCTGCAGACAGCTTCTGTCACCTGGGTTACCTGGATTGGTTTAGCTTCTTTTTTTTCCATTGGCATCTTGTGAAACTTCTAAACCAAGAGCAGTGCTTTCTTCTGCCTGAAGGGCATAGAACAGCACTTCTGGAGGGGGAAAAAAAACCTACACCACTCATTAAGGTTATTTGGGTCACTCAGAAATTACTGACTTGGATAAACCCCTAGCAGTGAATAATGCATCTATTTGTTCCAGCTTACAATGATCTATAGCTTTTCCTTTTCTCTGGGAATAAAGTCTCATCCATTTATATGCTTAAGAAAAAAACAAACAAAAAAAACCCCAAAACACAACCAAAAAAAGCTTTTCTAAGGCCACTAAGGAGCCATTAATTACTTTTGTCATAGGTGGCTGGGAGGTGTTTGCAGTGAATTATGCAGTGCCCTGTGCGTGCAGAGTCATGGGCTTGTGCTCCTCACCTAGGAAGCAGAGGTTTGCTGAGGGAGGGAGGCAGATCTGTCCTTGTCCCTTGCAAAATGCAGCTCTCTCTTCCTGCCCCTGGGCTGCCTTCTCACACTCTGACACAGTTCCCCCACCCATCGGCAGCAGCAGGGCAGCGGTAGCCAGCAGACTGGGATGGCACAGGGCAGGGCACAGCAGGGTTCTCCCAACTCCGGCTGCAAGGGAAGGAGCACACCCAGAGAATCTCCACTCCGTGTGGATGTGCAGTCCCACGGTGCACCCTGCCTCCTTCTACACCGTCCCTGGAATCATGGCATCATTAAGGTTAGAAAAGACCTCTCAGATCATCAAGCCAGCACTGCCATGGCCCAAAGTGCTGTGCTTGCACATTTTTTGGTGCTCAGTGCAGACAGAGACCCTGGGCCCCAGAGCTGATGTGGTGGCTGCCTGTGGGAGCTCAGGTGCTGGAGAACAGGTGCAGCATAGGCAGGGCTTGTGCCACACAACATGGCCCTGCCTGCTGACAAAGGCAAGCTGGGTCACCTCCTCTTCCTCAGTGTGCAGCCTCCAGCATGGTTCCCATTCCTCCTGCAGGACTTGTGCCATCTCACAGCTTCCCTTGCTGCCTCTGAACAGGAACTGTGTCAAACCCACGCTGAGAATCTTGCTGCTTTCTCCATCTCTTGCTCCTCCTTGATCCTAAGCAGGTCTCCTCTTGCTGCCACATCATGGGACTGCTGCATTTGATTCATTTCTGAGGTCTGGGAAGGGGCTAAGGAGCAAGGGGAGACCCAGCATTTGCTACAGGAACTGTTCTTGCCCCCCAGCCCAGGTGCTCCACCAAGTTCAACCCCAAACTCTGCACTCTGCCACTGTTGCTTGTTCTCATTGTCCAAGACCATCCCAGGGAGCAAGAGCAGGCACCCAGCTCCCCTCAGTGCTCTTCCTCTAGACATTGAGCAGGTCCCTTGTGGGAAACATGCACAGGCTGTGCTGTTGCTGGAGGAGGAGCACAGCCAAGCCCCTGTGATCTCCTGTTGCTGTATCTTCATCCCAAAGCACTTACAGTGCTCCCTTAGAAGTGAACTTTCCATACAGATTGTCCACCTGAGGATATGGGATCCCTTTGTAGACAATTAGTTTAATTAAGTTTCACTGTGCTTTTCTGAGGCAAGGAAATGATGTTCCTGAGGTTTTCACACTGCTGGAAACTGAGGCACAGAGCATCTGCGAGAAAGTCCAGGGGCAGTTTGCAGGAGATCTGGTTCAGGGGGTAGGATTTCCTCAGGAAAGAAGAAAGAGAAGTCCTAAAAATCAAGAGGGGAAAATCTAAAGCCAGAAAAGCCTCAGAAAAAAAAAAAAAAAAAAGGAAAATAATTTATTTTTTTTAAGCTACACATTGAAGTAATTTTCAGTAAAGCTTTTGGAAATAGAGTGCAGCAGTGAGCCTTAAAATTGAAATCTTCTGGTGGGGAATAGGTTCTGCTTCAAACATCATGGTCTTAAACAGGGGGCAGCCCTAGGTTTAAGAAGGGCCAGGAGGATTTTCAGTGCAAAATTAGAATTGCCAAAGGGGTAGTTTGGCATAAGTAAGAGGAGAGAGGGAAATCACAGCATGGTGGGGTTTGGAAGCAACCTTCAGAGATCATCTAGTCCAACCCCTTGCTAATGCAGGTTTGGTCAGGTCAGGTTGTACAGAAACACATCCAGGTGGGTTTTGAAAGTCTCCAGAGAAGGAGACTCTACTTTGTGTGCAGCCAGGCCCAGTGCTGCAGCACCCTCGAAGTAAAGGAGTTTTTGAGTTCAAGCAAAGCCTCCTGTGTTCTAGCTTGTCCCTGCTGCCCCTTGTCCTTCCACTGGGCACTGCTGAGAAGCACCCAGCCCTATCTTCATGGCCTCCACTCTGGCAGCACTGATCAGATCCCCTCTCAGGCTGCTCTTCCCCAGGCTAAACAGCCCCAGGGCTCTCAACCTCTCCTCATCAGAGGGATGCTCCAATCCCCTTAGCATCTTTGTGGCTCTCCTCTGGACTTTCTCTAGTGGTTCCCTGTCCCTCTTGGCCTGGGTCTCCCAGAACAGGACACAGTACTCCAGGTGTGGCCTCACCAGGGCAAAGTAGATGAGGAGGAGAACTTCTCTTGACCTTGGTCCCACTCTTCTTCATGCAACTCATTTAAAAACTGAAAAGCTGTTGTAGGAAAGGCCATTGGGGAGCCTGCCTGAGCTGGGGGCTGGCACTGTACAGCTTCTGAGAAGCCCTCAGCCTGCCTTAGAAAATGAGTTTTGCTTAGCTAAGCCCCAACTCAAACACACTCGAAAATTCAGGGCTTCAGCAGCCTGGCACTGAGCTGTGAACAAGTCTCCATTGTCTGGGTGAAGAATGATGTCCCTATCACCCACATCTCGGGGTGCTGGGAGGGAGTCTGGCTCCTCTGGGCAAGGCAGGCACAGTGTAGGCTTGGAGCATCCCTTAAAAACACCAACACTTGGGCATACAATGAGCAATGTCAAGCCTTTGTCTTGCTCTGCTTGCTCCTCTTCTCCCCAGGGAGCAGTCCTGCGTGTCTGAGACACTCCTCAAACAGGGGGAAGTGGCCACACGTCAGAGTGCTCAGCAGAGGGCTGGGCACACTCTGGGGTGGGAGCTGCCTGTGCTGTGGCAAGTGGTTCTGCCCTGCTGAGGAGCTTGCTGGAGAGGGTCCAAAGGAGGCCACAATCATCTGAGGGCTGGAGCCCCTTTGCTGTGAGAACAGACTGAGGGAGTTGGGGTTGCTAAGGCTGGAGAAGAGGTCTCCAGGGAGACCTTGTAGCCATTCAGTACTCAAGGGGCTGATAAGAAAGCTGAACACAAACTTTTTAGCAGGAGTGTTGTGACAGGACAGGGGAGATGGCCTGAAGTAAGAGAGGGTGAGAGGAGGGAGGGTTTATTTACACTGATTATGGTGAGACATTGGCCCAGGCTGCCCAGAGAGGCAGGCAGTGCCCCATCCCTGGAACCATTGCAGGTCAGGTTGTCTGTGCCTCTGAGCAACCTGCTCTAGCTGCAGATGTGCCTGCTGGCTGCACAGGGGTTGGACTGGCTGATACCTGCAAGCACCATCAGCAGTGTGGTCATTAGATGCTCATCTGATCACAGGTGTAGATGCTATGATGGTGTTCAGCCACCTCTGCTTTGCTCTCGAGCATCTCTGCTGGTCCCATCTTTCTCTCTGCAAAACCCTCACCAGAGCTGGGCATGGCTTTCATGGACTGAGACAAAGGCTGAGCATGCAACACTTCACCTGCCACCTCTCATGGTCTAGCAGTGTACTGGAAGAGCAAAGAGCTAGTGGTGGTGTGGGCTGTGAGGTGCAAGTGGAACACCAAGGAGGCAGCAGAGAGGAAAAGGTCTGACCTGATCTACTCTAAATCCCAGAGGATCAGGCTCTGTCCCCCAGCATGCCTGGACCAGCTGGGGACTGGCAAAGAAGGGTCTCCAAGACCCCTAACCCTTCTCCTAAGGTCGTGGCCCTCAGTGGAACCAGGAGCATTAGAGCTGCCAATGATGTTGATCACCCCAGTGCAGAGCCAGGGGCTTTATCTCTGAGCAATTCATGTCCCACAGAAACGGGAGGGGGG
>VWYK01049981.1:8513-19154 GCA_013399775.1 Semnornis frantzii | reverse complement strand
TTCCTGTGCTGGGGGCTCCAGAGCTGCACCCAGGACTCCAGATGGGGTCTGAGGAGAGCAGAGCAAAAGGGCAGAATCCCCTCCCTTGCCCTGCTGCCCACACTAAACATAGGGTTGAGCCTACACACTCCTGCACTGCCCAGACCTGCTTCCAGTAGGGTTTAGGTGGGTTTCCAAAGGAGGGCCAAATTCTTGCTTGGCCATTCTGGAATGTTGTATATTGCAGGGGAAAATCCATCCCCAAATGCAGCCCTGATGGTTGTATCACATGTGTGAGCTCTATGGGATGAAGCAAACACCAAACCTCCTCTGACAGGTTGTAACTGAGGGTTACAGGGGCCTGATCCTGGGATCACATCCTGGGTTATATTAAAAGGGCTGTGGTTAGTAGGTTGAGAGAGGTTCTCCTGCCCCTCTACTCTGCCCTGATGAGGCTGCATCTGGAGTACTGTGTCCAGTTCTGGGTCCAGTTCAGAGGGACATAGAACTGCTTGAGAGAGTCTAGCACAGAGCCACAAAGATACTGAAGGGAATGGAACAGCTCTGTTAGGAGCAGAGCCTGAGGGAGCTGAGGCTGTGCTGCTGGGGGAAGAGGAGGCTGAGAGGTGACCTCAGCAATGGTTATAAAGATGTGCAGGGTGAGTGCCAGGAGGCTGGAGCCAGGCACTGCTGGGTGATGCCCAATGACAGGACAAGGGGCACTGGGTGCAAGCTGAGGCAGAGGAAGTTCCATTTAAACATGAGGAGGAATTTTTCCCCTGTGAGGGTGACAGAACCCTGGATCAGGCTGCCCAGGGGGGCTGTGGAGTCTTCCTCTCTGGAGAGATTCAAGACCTGCCTGGATGTGTTCCTGTGTGATCTGCTCTGGGTGATGCTGCTCTGGCAGGGGATTGGACTGGATGAGCTTCTGAGGTCCCTTCCATCCCCTGACATTCTGTGATCCTGTGATCATTTGTTCATTAGCCCAGATAGCATCAGTAGGTCCTTTCTCCTGTCAGCAGAGGATGGAGCATAAAGCCTCAGACCTTGGTAGTGGGCACAGGTAATTGGAGAGGGAGGTTGTGTTAATTAACCTTGTAATGTGCAACTGGTGAAATTTCAACCTGGAATATCCATCCTCCAAGCACCTAAAGAGCAGAACAATGTCAACAAATTGGACAGGATTCAGAGAAGAGCAATAAAAACGATGAAAGGGCTGCACTGATTTATGAGGCAGGATTAAAAGAGTTACATATGTTTAGCTTGGCAAAAGGAGGACTGAAGGTGGGACACAATATCTGTCTGTAAGCATGAGAAGGGTGTAAATACCCAGGGAAGGTGGGAATTATTTAGCCTGGTTCAAGTTGGAGTAATAATAAGAAAGAAAAAAAAAGAATCTTTGTGACTGGCTTGAAGGAAAAAAAAATTCTCCGTGGTTAGAGCCCATTTTGATCTGGAATAATCTCCCAAATAGGTGACTCGAATTGTTAGAGGAGAGCTGGAGGAGTGGAGCACCACACAGGAGTTTGGGAAAGACCAATCCCTGCGATTCCAACTCCATGAGAGCAGTTAGGATGCTTAGATCCAACCATCAGCCAGTGCTTTGATGTGGGGAGGGAAAGAGTGGGGTAGGAGGGTTAAAAACATCAATAAATGAAACAACCCCGACGACAATTGTACAAATTGTGCACATCCTTAGGGCTGCAAATTCAAAAGGGAAGAAATTCAAACCATTACTGCGAGTTTCTCACCAAGTGCCCCTGCCAAGCTGTCAGGAAAGGTTGTGAGAGCCTGTCCTGTGGACTGATGGGGAGACAACTGAACTTGTGCATCCCACAGAGCTCATGAACCCAGCCAGGAGCATGAAGGAACAGCTCAGGAGCCAGGGGGGAGCCCAAATAAACCAATTAGCAGGCTTCCAAATACCCTCTGAGCTCCTGGTCTGTGCAGTGCTTGTTCTAACAATAATTATAACAAAAGGTTGGGTTGGGTTTGTGTGTGTTGTTTGGTGTTGTTTTTTGGGTTTTTTTCCCCCCTATAATTGTGAAAAGGAGTTTGAGAAGTAAATAAATAAATAACTGGTGGTAATAATATGAAGAGAGCAACTCCACATGACAAACAAGAACCATATGTTGACTTATCATGGGAAATATGTAAATAGAGGCTGGAGCTGATCCGGAGCACATGTTGTTAGTCATGAAGCAGCTATTTAAAATTCCATGGCTGGATCATTAACTTCACAGTATCCTTTATGGAAGACAACAGAGGGCAAATAAGCAGGGTGGCACTGAAAATAGCCTTCTCTGAAGGCATCTCGTTTAACCCAGCTTTATAGGAAACCCTTTGTGATCCATCAGCTGAAGCAGAGTGAGGACTCCTCCGTGCTGCTTAACTTGGATGGCTTTAGCCTGCCACGGAATCACTCTGTGGTAGGGGTTGGGAGGGACCTGGAAAGCTCATCCAGTCTTCACAAAAAGAGAGATTGGCACTGGAATGGGCTGCCCGGGGAGGTGGTGGAGTCCCCATCCTGGAGGTGTTTAAGAGGAGGCTGCATGAGGCACTCAGTGCCATGGGTTAGTTAATCAGAAGGTGTTAGGTGATAGGTTGGACTCGATGATCCTAGAGGCCTTTTCCAACCTGGTTAATTCTTTATCCTCCGATAACAGAATCAGATTGTGAGGTGCTGGAAGGGACCTCAAAGGATCACAGAGTTCAACAGCCCTGCCAGAGCAGGGTCAGCTAGAGCAGGTAACTCAGGGATGCCTCCAGGTGGGTTTGGAATGTCTCCAGAGAAGGACACTCCACAGCCTCTCTGGGCAGCCTGCTCCAGGGCTCTGCCACCCAGAGAAAGAAGTTTTCTCTTGTGTTCACGTGGATCCTCCTCTGCTCCAGCCTGCACCCCTTACCCCTTGTCCTGTCCCTGGACATCCCTGAGCAGAGCCTGGCTCTGCCCTCCCTTCACATCTTTATCAGTGTGAATGAGGTCACCCCTCAGGCTCCTCTGCTCCAAGCTGAAGACACTCAGCTCCCTCAGCCTCTCCTCACAAGGAAGATGTTCCACATCCCTTTGGATGCTCAGGTTGCACCAGAAATAGCCCACTCTTGTCCCACCTCTACTGGGAGAGCCAAAGAGCCTCAGAAAGTGCTGATTGCTCACCATTTGCAATGTGGTTTACCTGGAAAGATGTGGTGATGGATCACAGGGCAGGAGGAAGCTGTGTCCTATGGTTTCTCTAGAGCTGTGGCTGTGCAGAGCTTGTGTTCAGATCTTTGCTGCATATTTTCTTAGTCATCTTGGGCAGGTCACTTCTGCCTATCATCTCTTTCTTTCCTCAGTCGATCCAGACAAGATGACTTCTCTCTAGGGCCAGCAGTGATCAAAGGAGGTCTAGATTGAAAGAGATTCCATAATTAGGAAAAAAACCCTCATAAAATGCAAGAAAGAGATCCTGGACCCCAGAGAAGGCTCTGCCTTAAGCAAATGCTTTAGAGAAGTGAAAGGATGAATTTAGACTGGTGCAGTACCCTGGATGGGCACTGCCTCATCTCTCTTGGGCTGTGCAAGGAGAAAAACCTCCCCAGAACCTGTTCATCTGCTCCTCTTTGGGGAATTTTGTGCAGCAGCCTCTGTGAGAAGCAGGGTGAGAGGCTGAGTAGGCTGCAGCTCGGGCAGGGGGTAGTTAAAAGCATTGCTAAGCCCAGTGAATTGGGACCAAACATGTCAGCAGCCTCAGTTTCCATCCAGGGAGTTGGCATGAGGCAGCGGTTTGCGAAAGTCCTGATTTGCACCTGCCTGGGTATTGCTCAGTGCTCAGGAGAAAAGCACAACAGCATCTTCCTGTGTCATCCTGGGCAAAACTGAGAGCCCATCTTGGGGTCAGCAGTGCCTAAGGGGAGCTACCTTTCCCAGAAGCAAGGCAGCCTACAGACATCCTCCAACAGGCTGCCTCAAGGCATTTGGGTGCCGCCAGCGCTCTCTGAGGTGCTTTCAGTGGTCCCTGGGATGAGCATGCTTGGGGAGTGGGAAGGACTAAATTCAGGGGGTGGGTCAGGCCCCACCACAGCATCTCCACGTACCTCTGAGACTGCTGAGAAATGCAGGCAAGGTCAGTGCAACACAGAACCTCATCCCCCTGGTGACTGGAAAGGCCTCTAGAGGCTTTGTTATGGGGCAGAACAGCCTACTCGAGGTTATTGCTCCATCTGACTGCAAGATTTTTGCAGTACTTGGGAGGGACAGGAGGAGAGGAGCAACCTCCAGCACTTGGTGTCCCCTTGGGCAGCAGCAGCTCTTGACCCCTGTGCCACGCAAAGGTAGCACCTTTGGTGGGTTACTGCAACCAGCCCCTAGAAACAGTTGCTTGGGTTGAGCTTCACTTACTGAAAGCTGCTGTGGAGAGGTATCTGTGAGCAGGCTTCTCAACCTCAGAGACTGTGGAAGAAACAATATGAAGAACTGTGGCAGTAGGGGAAGGTCTCAGGGGAGAGTTGGGCTCCTAGTCAGCAGTTCCTCCTGCCCTGTCTATTGTGTGATGTTCAGTTTCCAACTCTGATGTCCTGACGGCTGGGACCATGTGGGATGAGCTGCATTTGGCTTTTCATATCTTGCCTATTAAGAGATGCAGATAAAAGGCTTTCTCCTCCTCCCTCTCCAACTTTAAAGTCAAGCACCACATCTTCCATGTTAAAAACAAGCCTAGAGAGAGTCTGGTTATCTGCAGAGCAATTTAATCTCCCTCTATCTAGCTGCATAGATCCAAAGCCCCAGCAGATGTGACTTGGCTGAGCTGGCCTCAGATCTGCTCCTTGCACCTGCAGTGGGTGCCCTGACACAGCCTGTGCTGTCCCTGCGTTGCTCCCAACCCTTCATCCCACCTACAGTCCTGAGGGCATCACCCAAACCTGCCATGCTCTGTGTCCCCTGCATGCAGCCCACATGGGTCACTCATGAGCAAATGCCCCTGATGCTGTCTAGGGGAAATGCTGCAGATCAGAGGCAAACAAGCAGCATGGGGGAGGAGGAGAAAAGAGAGGGGGCAGAATCAAATAAATCAAAAAGTTGTTGGAAGGAGTAAGAGCTGAAGGAGAAGCTTAAAGGAAGCCATTAATATTAATTCAGGGAGATAACAGGAGTTCAATCACTGGATGAAAGGGGAAACAATCACAACTCTAAGTGCAGGAGCCACTGGGGCAGATGGGAGCCACTCTGGGATGCTTCCCACGGAACAAAGCCTCGAGTGTTGTAAATGCAAGGAGCTGGCTTTGGGAACTGCAAGAGACAGTGGCTGATGTGACAGGGGATGAAGGGGGAAATAGGGTCACAAACTGGAGGTGTCAGCCAAAGGACATCACTGGGGGTCTTGATGCCCTTGGGCATGTTATGGGATGTCTCAGTGCTCTGGACTCAGCCACAGATTGTGTCATGCCACTGCTTGGAGTTGAGGCTTCCAGCTCCCTTCATGCTGTGCAAGACAGAGGAGCAATGGTCACAGCATTCTGTGGCCCTGCTGATAGATGTCTGTGGTTAACTCTGGGCACAGCTGGGACCTGTTGCATCAGAGGAGCTCTGAGCCCCAGGGATGCAGCAAGTACAAGATGAAGTCTAGTTGTGATGATAGGACAAGGAGCAATGGATGGAAGCTGCAGCACAGGAGGTTCCAGCTCAACACAAGGGGGAACTTCTTTGTCCCAGAGCCTGGCACAGGCTGCCCATGGAGGTTGTGGAGTCTCCTTCTCTGGAGCCTTTCCAGGCCTGTCTGGATGTGTTCCTGTGTGCCCTGAGCTGGATTGTCTGGTCCTGCTGTGGCAGGGGGGTTGGACTGGATGATCTCTTTGGGTCCCTTCCAACCCCTGACATCCTGTGGTCCCCTGATCTCTGATACCCACCCAAAATGTGCCACAGCATCCACTAAGAGAATGCAAACTCAGGCTGGAGTAACCACAGGGACCTGCAAAAGTCCAGGTGGAGTTAGGACAAACCAGGGGTGGATTTGCAGGAGAGCATTTGCCAGGAAGGGGTTAGGGGGCTGGGAAATGATGCTGGCAGGAAAATGTCCTCACCATATGCCACCACCCTGCCCCATGGGCTCATCCAGCTCAGGCTGCAGCACAGCAAGTGTCAGGACTTCATTCTCTGTGCACACCTTCAGCCCAAATGGGAATCACAAACCTGGCATCTTCTGACTTCCCAGCACTGCTGCTGACAGTCTTGGCCTGGCTTTTTTTGTGCCTCTTCGTAAATTCTGTGGCAGTAGCTGGGTTAAAACAACATCTCTCATGCAAGCACAGCCACTCTCTAGTTGTGCAGTGCCAGCAAGGTTTTGATCACCTTTTCCTCTTGGTTCTGCTGCAAAAGGCACAAAAAGGTCACCAGCCTGCATCCTAGGGGCCACTTGTAGTTGCACACAGCTAGCAGAAGCAGTTAGTCCAAGCATGCTCTTGATCTGGGGCAGGATGTTGGAGATACTCAAGGTGAGGCTCTAAGGGCTCTGGGCAGCCTGCTCTGGTTGGGGATGTCCCTGCTGACCGCAGAGGGGCTTGGCCTGGATGGCCAAGGGGGTCCCTTCCAGCCCATTCTGTGTTGTCTCTGTGCTTCTCTCCAACGGGAGGCAGTGGCACCACAGAGGTGGCAGCAGTGCTCAGCAGCCAAGGCGGTGCTGGGGCCAAGGTGTCCCAGGGGCTGCGTAGGGCTGGGGACCTGCATGAGAGCCCACAGCTTGGAGGGCTGTGGGGCACAAACTGAGCCACAGCTGCCTTCCTGAGGAGCTGGAGGCAAGCAGGTGGGAAGCTGTAACCAAGCCACTGCCTTTGCTCTCTCCTGACAACAAAGAATTTGTTTCAACTTCCATGACTTTTGGAGAGGAAGCAGTTATCTGCTGGCTGGTCTGGTTTTGTTGGGTTGGGTTTTTTCCCCCCTCTTGTGTTTTGACAGTTTTGTTTCATTGGGGCACTTTTATGGGGAGCATTTTATTATTTTACTGTGTTCTTCATCTGCATTTTAATTGCACTCCATAAAACTTGAAAGCTCCCAGCAGAGAAAATCCTATAGTGCTTCCCATCCTGTCCCACTGGGGGTGGGATTGCTGGGGTCACATCGTTTGTCAGCAAACAGGACTGAACCCTTTGGAAGGAGTTGTTGATTTTCCTCAATTCTAACAGTAACAGCTCTCCGTTGGTGCTGTCCAAGTGGTTACATTTAACCCACCTTCCTCTGGGGCAGGTTTTGAATGGACTAGCTAGGATCTGGAGGCAGGAGCAGAAAGCCCTGAGAGCACCAAGCCTTTGTGCCTGAGATGTGTCATAGAGTCACAGAATGCCAGGCCTGAAGGGACCTCACCTGCTCCAACCTCTCTAGTTGACAGCAAAGTTTAAAGGAGCTGCCCCAGAACCTTGTCAAGCTCCAAACTGTTTCCCTTGGCAGATGACTCCAATCTCTCACTGTTCTCATGGGGAAAACTTTCTTCTGGAGCCCAGTGGGAATCTCCCCAGCACTGACTTTTCCCCATCACCTCTTGTCTTTGCCATGGCACTCCTTGTGGAAAGGGAGCCTCCATCTTCCTGGCAGCCACCCTCAGGTACTGGTGCATAGTGATAACCTTTCCTTGTGGAAAGGGAGCCTCCATCTTCCTGGCAGCCACCCTCAGGTACTGGTGCATGGTGATAATCTTTCCTTGTGGAAAGGGAGTCTCCATCTTCCTGGTAGCCACCCTTAGGTGCATGGTGATCAGCTTTCCCCCAAGCCTTCTCTTCTCAAGAGTGAACAAACCCACAGCTCTCAGCCTGCCTTCATATGGCAGGGCTGCCAGACCTGCAAAGCTCCTCTCAGATGTTGGTACTCAAAACACCAAGGGCAGGGTCTGTGCCCCTGCAGCAGCTCTGCTTTGCATCCTTGCCCTACCCCAGCAGCTCTGCCTGGCTTTGGGTTAACTGCAGAGAATGCCCCAAACCTGTTCCTGGTCACCAGCTATGGTTTAGCTTTGTTCTTTCATCTCCAAACCCAAAAGTTCCCAGCTAAATGAAAAGTCCTTGGAAAACTCCCCTGTTGGGCTGTGTGGGGTTTGGAGATCATTCCCCAGCTGACAAGGGAGCATGGCCAAGGGGCTGAGCCCACCCTGATCCCTGTTCCTCACCTGCTCAGTCACCCATGGCAGGATCCAAGCCCACAGTGCCACCAGAGCAGGCCCATTCTGCATGCATGGAAACAATGCAGAATCCACCTGCACAGCAGGGTCAGACCTTCAGGGCTCTGTGCATGAGATGTGGAGCTTGTGTCTGGCTCCTTGCAAGCCCAGACCAACATCTTGTGCTTGAAAGCTGATGGTTTGTAAATCACCTCACCCTCCACCTTTCTGTGCTTCCCCACTCTCTGACAGTCTCTCTCTCTCCTTGTAATTATCAAAAGAGGGGAGAGGGCAATAAAGCAAGTTAAAGTTTTCATGCAGAAAGTGAAGCAGCTCAAATTTCATCCAGGGAGAAAAAAAAAAAGTCACCTATTAAAACCTCATCCATCCCCTCCTCTCCCCCCACACCCCCCAGCTGATCTCGAAGGGGATCAGAAGCAGGATTGCAAGGCAGCATTTAAATCAGCCAGGCTGCTAGCTCCATGTATGAGTGCACCTGTGTTTCTCATCAAAAGTGCTACCAAAAGGACTGGTTAAAAGTGCTTTGATCTGACTTTAAATATCCCTGAACATCAGGAACTGGAGGTATTTTAATCTGATTTTACTGGAACTGCACCGATTTAAGGAAAACAGAGCCCAAAATTAACTTCATCTTTTCCATCAGTCCCTGCAGTTTGGAAAGAGGAGATTGGATTTTTTTTTTTCTTTTTTCTTTCTTTTCTGTGACTGGCAGGAAAGTAACTTCAGCTCTGTGCTATCACTGGGCTTGGTAGCTGGTTGCAAGGCTCCTAGGAGCATCTCTGGAGCAGCACTCTGCCATCAGCTGCTTGGAGCAAGGATTTCAGTGCTCTGCTCTCCCTTCCTTCCTTTTTAGACTCCTGTGGGGTTTTCCCTTCAGTTTCTGTCCCTGCTGCATTTTTAAAATCCAGGTTTACCTCTGTAACTCCAGGTGAGACTCTTGCACATGGAGTCTGTGCTAGCAAGCAGCTCCTGATGCAGGAGGGTGATGTTTCTTGTCCTCAGGTTTGAGCATTCCTGCTGCAAAATCCCCAGGGTGATCTCAGTGCCCAGGGTCTCATCTCCCCTCAGCCTGCCCTGCTCCGTGGCTCATGCTAAGTTTTTCTCTGAGAGACTTCTAGAAAGCCTCTCTCCATCCTCTTCAGCTTGCAGCCTTCAGAGCATGGAGATGTTCTCTGGAGCATCAATGGTCTCTCACCAGCTCCCAGCTGCTTTTGCAGAGCAGCCTGGCAGGACTGTGCCAGAGACTCAAATGAAAAGCTGTTTGCTTCCTACACATCCTATTTTCCTTTCCCTCTGCTGTGTTTGTGCAAGGCAAAGCCAGGCCCTGACATGACACTATTATTAGCTCTTTCTCTCCTGCCTCAGAACCTCAGCTGGGGTCACCTGGCAGTGCCCTGGTGACTTGGAGCTGAGGATTCAGCCTGGAGAACAGCTTTAATAAGGAGTTTTTTCTCAGGCTACCTGCTCAGCAGATGTTTCTGTTTGTTTTGTTTTATGTTTACTTTAATTCTGCTCCTAATGTGCTTTTTATAATGTCTTCTGGCAATACTTCTAGGCCTGCACTGCATGGATGATAGCCTCTGTTATAAAAGGCAAAGCTTGGGCAGCTCTGAGCTCTGTTATCTCCACATCTCTCTGGTTAGACTTAAGAACTTGCTCCAACGCTCAGCTGTAAGCTTTTTTTTCTCCCCTCCTTCCTTTCTTTCCCAGCACAGCACAGGATTTTCCTAGTGCTGCTGTGCCTCTCTGCTCTTCTCCCTGCCCTTGCAAGGAATCAGTACACCTCACTGAAGCATACAGTGGGGTCCAGATGCTTGCCCCCTTCAGAACCCATCTCCCACCCAGCCTTGCCCAGCAGGACCAAGCTGCACCACACTGCAGATTTCCATCCACCTCACTCCTGCACTTCCAAATATTTGTGTCCATCCACCTCACTCCTGGACACAAATATTTAAGTTGAAAAAGTGGAAGTTTTCAAGCAAATGAGGCTGGCTGAAAGAGAAGTGTATGAGAACAGGGAAGAATGAGACCACCTTGGTGTGATGCTCATCCAAAGCATGATGCATGCCCAGACAAGACAGGCTGCAAGATTATCTCTCACCCTCAGGAGGCATTAAAAAAAAAAAAAAAGGATTTTTCTTTCCCCAGTGGTGGATTCTTTGGCTGGACATTGATTGAGAGCCCAGGCTCAGATGAAGGCTGGAGGGCTGGCAAGAATATCAGAAAGGCAGTGGAGTCTGGGGCCAGCCAAGTTGTCATTTCCTAATGCTGCTGCTGTCCCCCAGCCCTCTGGGGCAAGGAGGAGTCTGGAGTGAAGCTCTAAGAAGTGTTTCAAGCAGGAGAGTCAAACCCTTCCGCCAGAGTGGTTCTCTGCCCCATGGCCCAGCTCAGCTCTCACATCTTGTGCTGGAACTTCAGCACTTGATCAAAAACCAGACAGGAAAGAAAAGGACAAGGAGGGAGGAAAAAGGAGGAGGGGAAGGAAGGGAGGAAAAGGGGAGGAGGAGGGGGAAGGAAGGGA
>VWYK01049978.1:3562-14112 GCA_013399775.1 Semnornis frantzii | reverse complement strand
CACACCTTGTAATGGCAAACCGCGCGTCCCGTGCTCCCTGCTCATCTTTTATCCAATACAGCCCGAGACTAATGGGCTTTTGGACACAGGACAACCAATCAAATGGCAGTTAGCCAAGATCTGACCATATTGGGTGAAGCCATAGGCTTGCTTTACCCTTCTTTGGGCAGAACACAGCCTTGCACAAGGCGACCGTGTGCACCTTGTTTACCGCAGTTGCTGGGCAGGCCACAGACACCAGACTTAGTGGCTCCAGGTTCTTTATCCTTTTTCCTGTGATTGTTCTCCCCAAAACAGAAGGAGGGAGAGCAGAAAAACATGCCTGGGCAAGCCAGGATATGTACAAGCCTAATTTGGCCATCTTAGGCCTACCACGACAGGGGCATGTACATGTCTTCACATTTAGCAAAATGGCAGAGCAATGCTTAGTGCTGTCATGTATCAAGACTAAGAAATAGGAGACATATACTAGAACCCTCTAATTCGAAGTGCAGAAATGTTATTTATACTGTGATAAAAGAGGCAAAGAGAAACCCCAATGTGCTGCTCCTCCATTTCATTGTCAACCAACCCCTTCCGTTCACTACTAAGAAATTAAAATAATACATAAAGAAATCTGTGCAGGTTCAAAGGTGAATTCAAGGTCACTCAAACTGCTCTCCTCTTGAGATACTGTGTTATTTTGTCATTTAAATATTCAAGATATTCTATAATGGTAACACCATGGAATTTTATTTCTTATAGAAAATTTCAAATATCATTAGTATTAAAATCTAATCACTAACGCATTAGATCACTTCCAGATTCAGAAAGGTCAATTAAAGGTATTTCTCAAATGTTTGGTTTTCCTTGGGATATAATATAAATTGTGTATTTTTTAATGAAAGAAGAGAACGAGTCCCCTTTTCATACATAATGTGAAAATAATTAGCTGATAAAATATGCAATTTCTCTTTTGAACTATCTCCAAACTCATTTATTTCCTCCTGGACTTGCATGTACTGGATACTGTGAAAGAAACAGATGAGGAAGTATAGATGTGCTGGGTCTCTTCATTTCTTAAGCCTTCCTGATAAGGAGTGATAGTATGTGGAGTAGTGGTCCACAAAAGGCTCCAACCCTCATAGCTCTATGAAAGGGCCTTCGTACCAGGGCTGGCTTAACCAGGTGCTGGGGACCACTAGGGACTGGAGAACAGTGGCCAGCACAGGCTGCTCACTCACTGACTGTCACTCCATCTCCCAAATAACAGGATCTTGTGGTAACACCAGTCTGAATTTTGCTGTGGAACAAATTATCACCAAAGTTCTTCATGTGAAAATACAGATTAGCACTCAGTGGGGATTTAAAAACTGAAACAAAACATGTTGGTGTTTGAATTCATGACAGATACTGTGTGTCTGCTTAGTTACGTGTTCCTAGGCATTTTCAAGAAGGCAGGTATAAATGTGCTGGCATGCATACACATCCAGTCATCCTTTAATTTGTGACTGCTTTAATATATTCATGTCTGTGTTCATTAGCTGTCATTTACAGAGCATGGTTATGGTGACAGAACAATTTGTACGTCTTATACGATCTATACCAATGGTTTGCAGGCATGACATGACAAGTGTTGCTATGCTATGTTAACAGCTGGCCCTCCATTTCCAGTCTTTTATTAAAAACACAACAGTGTGGTTTACATTGCAAAACACTACCTACACCAGTGACCTGATACTCCCTTACATTTCTTATTTCAGATACCATGTTAAAACAGAAGAAATGGGGAATTCTACACCTGGAATCGAACATACTATTACTGTAGGCATTTCCCTTTCCTTGAGGAAATCATGATTAAACTGAGAGTGATAGCAGTTGTGAAAAGTATTGCAAGATTGACAAAAATTAACTTAAATTGCTATTTTTGCTAATTTTGGGGAAGGAGATTAAGAGGGGAGTGTTGGGGAGTCTCAGGACCAGTTTTGCTAAGCAATTGTCTGCAGAAACGGGGAGCAGAATGAAACCCATTTCCAAGGGGAAATGCTTAGCAAAGTACTACATCACTTAATCCCACACATGCAAGTCTATGGGGCCAGATGGGATCCACACAAGAGTACAGAAGGAGCTGGTAAAAATGCTAACCAGGCCACTTGCCATTAGTTATCAGAAGTCCCAGCAAACCAGGGAGGCTCCATTTCCTGCAAGTTAGCAAATGTGAGAGACATCTGCAATAAGGCCCAGAAGGAGGATCCAGGGAACTATAGGTTTGTCAGGTTGACTACATGAAGCAGATCATCCTGAGTGCCTTCACAGGATAATCACTCAACATGGGTGTATGAAAGCAGACCATGCTTGACAAACTTGATCTTATTCTATGACAAGGCATAGAATAAGATCAAACATGACAATGCTTAATGGATGAGAGAAAGACTGTGGATGTTATCTTTCTAGAGGTTATTAAAACCTTTGACACTGTTTCCTACAGCATTCTCCTAGAGAAACTGGCTGCTCATAGCTTGGATGTTTGTACTCTTCACTGGGTAAAAAACTTGCCGGATGGCCAGATGACCAGATATTATGTGAATGGAGTTAAATTCAGTTGATGGTTAGTCACAACTGGTGTTCCCCAAGGCATTTGGGGACATTTCTCCTTGGTATATTTATCAAAGATATGGACAAGGAGATTGAGTGCATCCTCAGTAAGTTTACAGAAAACACCAAGGTAGGTTGGAGTGTTGATCAGCTTGAGGATACAAAGTCTGTACAAGAAGGATCTGGACAGGCTGGATTAGAGGGCTGAGGCCAACAAAGTCGAGTGTCCTGTCCTTCACTTGGATTGCAACAAACCCATACAATGCTACAGGTTTGGGGACTTGAGGATCGTTGTAAACACAATAGAAGCCAGCAGTGTGCTCAGGTAACCAAGACGACCAACAGCATCCTGGCTTGTATCAGAAATAGTGTGGCCAACTGGACAAGGGAAGTGATTTTCCCCTTGTACTTGGCACTGGTGAGACCACATCTTGAACACTGTGTTCAGTTTTGATCTTACAAGAAAGATACTGAGGTGTTGGATCATGTTGAGAGAAGGACAATGAATATGATGATGAAGGTTCTAGAGAACAATTCTTATGAGGAGCAGGTGAGGGAACTGGGATTTTTTTCAGTCTAGAAAAAGGAGGTTCTCTGCAATTACCTTAAAGGAGGTTGTAGTGAGGTCGGTGTCAGTCTCTTTTCCAAGTCATAGGATAAGAGGAGATAGCCTCACATTGTGCTATAGAATGTTTAGACTGGGAATTAGGAAAAAAATATTTACAGAAAAGTTTGTCAAGCATTCAAACAGGTTGCCCAGAGCAGTGGTGGAGTCACAATTTCTGGAGGTATTTAAAAGGTGTATAGATGTGGTGCTTAGTACATGATTTAGTGGTGGACTTGGCGGTGTTATGTTAGTGTTTGAACTCAGCAATCCTAAATGTCTTTTCTGACTTAAATGATTTTACGATTCTGTGCTATCTGAATGTCTCTGCATTACTCATACCAATACTTGTCCATGCTTGAATACTGCTTTTCATTTCATCGCTTCGACTGATAAAAGTATCGATAGCACTCAAAATAGCTATAATAACAAGAATAAATTCCATTATCAGGCTCATCTTCAAAAGCATCACAAAAAACATGTTCAGGCAATGTAAAAGACCTAGCTGAGTCATCTCTAATTATACTGGGATAGCTAAACTGAGGAAGAAGTTTTGTACACATATTTCCCAAGTCTGGGAATTATTTCAGAGAAAAATCAGTATTTGGATACTGTGCCTTATAGTCAGGGAGTTTAATTACTGTTGTTTTATAGATTGCCCTGTCTGTTAAGCAATTCACAGAAGTCCAGATTCTCAGTGTCTCACAAGACTGTGGGACCTCTGAGTAGTTCAGTCTCCATCACATGGTGGAGAACTGCTATTTCTCCACCACGACCTACTTCAGGAAAGGAAAACCGTACACTCTTGGGCTTGGCACCACAGTATTAAGTTTCAGGGAAAAGCCCTCCGGCCTAACTCCATGTCGTTGGCTTTTAGAAGCCAAAAGATTCATCCTAAAGGAAAGAGATTAATGGGGCTGCCCCGGAACTCCGAAGTCCACTTCTAACCACTACCAATTCAGCTGGAAAGCACTACATTAACTGTTCTGCTTCCAATTTCCAGCTGTTTCTGCTGGCAGGTTTCAAGTATGTTGTGAAGGTATAACTGGCAGAAAGTTTACCAGTTTGTTTGATGCCCTGCAAAGGATGGGATAGGACATTATTTCATTATTGTTGGTATTGTAACTGAGGACTGCATGTTTGTTACTACAAGTTGCAAACTCCAGAATAGTAATTTACAGCAGATATATTTTCTCATTTTTGTTAGTATTTTTTCTGAATATTTAGTTACAAAATGATTTTTTAAGGTCTGCTATTATTTTTTAAAAATCATTCAGTTGCCAAATTGAGAAGATTAAGCAGGACACAGGAAATGGGACTATATTTCAGACTTCATTCTTCTTGAAGTAATTCCTATTTGAAACTTCCAATAATCTTGTGGACTCAGAAAAAGCATCCATACATTGTAGCTCTTTTTTACTGTTTTGGGTTTTGGTTTTTATTTTTCTTTGAGAACATTGATTATTTCTTTGACTAACTGGTCCTCAGTCATAACAGTCTCTTTTTAAAAATAAAATTATTGTAATTTGTGTTAACCTCAGAAAATCTAGAATACTTCACTGATTTCTGCAAAACACAACGTGACTAAATTTATTTCTAGGCATAACTTTGGAAAGAAATTGAAGTAAACTGAAGAGGCAATGTTAATGGCAAGACTCTAGTAGTTATAGCTGTACATCATACAGACAGCAACATTAATGACTGTGACCAGACTTTGCGCAGGCTGAATTTTCTCGCTGTATTCCTCCTTTAATTTAAAACAAGGTTTAGGTTTTCTTCATGCTGGAAAAGGAGCTGTTTCAACTATTTTTGTAATGGGAGATAGCAATATTCCCTTGTCAATACCTGTAGAGCAAACAGGAAGGTTGTTTTTACTCTTGCAAACAGTGAGAAAGGATGAAACAAATAAATTGTATTTTTGCAAGTTGATTTCATTTGGTTAGGGAAGAGTTAAACAATATAGTAATAAAAGATTTTGGAAGTTAGAGAAGGAAGTAGATACCTTATTATTTTTTTTACTTCAAAAGACTTTTAATCACTTCATTTACTTTTAGATTTTTTTTTTCTGCTGAGAGTAAGAAATTTCTTTTTCATAATTTACTACTTATGAGAATTCATGTTTTGTCTGTTTCCCAGCATTCCTAAATATCTCTGTCATGGATATTTCCATGCAGAAACTGTGAAGTCATCTTTATAAATTTCAGGGATATTAAAGATTTTAATTTTTTTTCAGATGAAATGATTTTTTAAAATCACTAGATATGTTCACAAATAGAAAACTGCATTTGGATGATACATCTGCTGAAAGCCGTGAGACTCAGGGGATCATAAAACAACAGATTAAACTGTTTCCACAATTGCTACAGGCACAAATTGATCCCTAATGAATTATTCTTAATGATTACGTAAACTGAGAACTCCTCCTAGACTGGTTATGATCTCATAGAAATTTATTCACCGTAAACTATCACAAATTATGTAGCCACTGCATATTTTTATCCTCTGGATTAGATTTTCATTCTACTATCAAATGAAAAATAAAAAAAAAATTAAAACTGAAGTTTAGAAGACTCATCCAGGTCCTTTGATGTCAAATCTGTGCCGGGATTTTTCTTTACACAAATTAGCTCCAGCACCCTCTGCAGAACAGCACTACTCTTAATTGGGAAGGTAATTTTAATGAATCATAGAATCATAGAATGGTAAGGTTGGAAGGGACCTCAAGGATCATCTAGTTCCAACCCCCTGCCATAGGCAGGGACACCTCCCACTAGTACAGGTTACTCAAGGTCTCGTCCAACCTGGCCTTGAACACCTCCAGGGAGGGAGCAGCCACAACCTCCCTGGGCAACCTGTTCCAGTGCCTCACCACCATCACTGTAAAAAAACTTCCTCCTAACATCCAGTCTCCTCTGCCAGTTTAAACTTAATTAAAGATTTCCTGAATAATGACTACTTAAGGCTTTAAGGTTCTTTTAGCTAAAATGTTTTGGTTTTTTTTTTTAATCAAAATCCCAGAATTCTAGACCTATGTTTGTATTTTCCTTCAATAACATTTTCATATGTTGGTTTTTTTTTGTTCAACCAAAATGCATCCACATCTCCTGCTGGACTCAGTGATGTGAAGCTGTTCTAAAGGGACCACAGGCTGGGAACCAAACTTGTGAATTGGCAAAGATGTTTTAAAGTACCCTGAATTAAAGCATTGATGTGAATAACAGTTGGTGCACATGTTTAGCTTTCTCAATGATACTGGTTGCCTGGTAACCAGAAAAAGGCATATGTCAGATAAGAGTTCAAATGATACAGGTAACATCAATCTCAACAGGCTAAAGAAAGTAAAAACCAACTACTAGCTCACCTAGATTGGTATATATAGGAATCCTGTCATATTTTCAGGTCAGTGAGTATCTAAACCAATTACAAATCTGAATTTACTACGACGTGTGATAGTTCTTAATTAGAGATGGTATTTGTGTCTTTTAAAAGATGGCTTAAAATGTTTACTTGCAGAAAGTGCATAGTGCCTCTCATCAGTAGCATGTACTGGGAAAATACTGTTTTCTTTGTTCTGTCCATGGCTGGGTGGCAGCTTTTTTTATCTTATCACCAAATCACATGACATTTTCTGTGTGGACTCACTGGGCCGTCGAAGACAGAAGGTCAGATACGCTGCATGGGAATTCACAGGGCCAGAGAAACATTTTCAAATATTTTATTTCAGGTATATTCCTGTAGTTAAACTCTTTATTGTCCGGCAACAGTTTTAACATTGTTTTTTCAAAGATTCACAAAATTATATTTATCTGCACCCAAATATTACAAGAAACTCCCTAATTATATTTAGATACTTAGTTTTGCTTACAGTCTGCTGGATTCCCATTTTCTGTGATCAGTGTTCTCATTTATTGCCAGAATTCATGGGCAAATACAAAATTTCTTGAACAAGTTTTTTTTCAGGCAGCTCAGGAATTGACTACCTTTCTGGGCTGCAAGCATTCATTGCTGGCACACATCTCAAGCCTGTCAAGATCCCTCTGTATGGCATCCCTTCCCTCCAGCATGTTATCCCATGCGACAAATTTTAGTGTCACCAGTAGCCTTGCTGAGTGAGTGTGCTCTCAATCTCACTGTCCATGCGGCTGACAAAGATGTTAAAGACTAATATAGTGGAGGGGTAATTAACTGATGCGAGATAATATTTTCAAAACTTAGTATTGCTTATTACTAGTCAATATTCAGGACTTGCACCACCCTGATCACTGATTTTAATAATAATTTGTTCTTTGCATTGGTCATGGAAACTTTATATAGGTTATAACAGGATCTAGAAATAACTGGTAATAATATATAACATTAATTGAACTCAACTGAACTGGAAGGGAAGGCTTTGAGGTTAGTGTATCGCTTGCAGTCAATACTCCGCTTGTTGACTAGATGGAGTATCATATTAATGGCAGAATAATAAATGTATCAATCTCAGACTTAGAAAATTACTGATGTCCTTAGAATGCTCTTCCTTCATCTATACTAGAAATAATTATACAGGTTAGGAGTTGCCCATGATGCTTAATTAGAAGGAAACTTCTTATGTTTCCTATGAAGACAGGCTGAGAGAGTTGGGGCTCTTCAGCCTGGAGAAGAGAAGGCTTTGAGGAGATCTTATAGTAGTCTTCCAGTATCTGAAGGGGGCCTCCAGGAAGGCTGAGAAGGGACTATTTACAAGGTCTTGCAATGCCAGGACGAGGGGTAATGGGTTTAAACTGGCAGAGGGGAGATTTAGACTGGATATCAGGAGGAAGTTCTTTCCAGTGAGGGTGGTGAGACACTGGAACAGGTTGCCCAGGGAGGTTGCGGCTGCTTCCTCCCTGGAGGTGTTCAAGGCCAGGTTGGACAAGGCCTTGAGTAACCTGCACTAGTGGGAGGTGTCCCTGTCTATGGCAGGGGTTTGGAACTAGATGATCCTTGAGGTCCCTTCCAACCTTACCATTCTATGATTCTATCATTCTATGTGTCCCAGTTAAGACACATATCTTGCTACACTTAATTTACACATAAAGATGGTCCTTTAGAAGGTGATTCTGAGGAATACCCTATGCTTTAGTTTGCTGAATTAAGTTCTGGATGGGAAAGTCACTTCTGAGGGTGTCAACAAACAAGCTTTCTGACTTGATACTTAGCTTGTTAAAGTTAGATAATGTGGAAACTCTCTTTCTATCATATGTATGTTTGTTCAGGCTTATTGCTCCTATGACAGAGTGGGATGGCAGATAGGAAACATATGGGGCAACTGAAGAAAGATGTACCATTAAACCAAGATATAACTTAATGACTGTATTCTGGTTGTTTTAAAAATTGTGTTACCCTTTATTGTGAATATTCTAGCAAAGGAGTTTAGCTCCAGAAACGTCAGTCACATAGTGGAGATCTTTCTAGAAAAAACTAAGTTTATTTCTCAAAACATATATTTGCTCTGTTGGACATATGAATTTCACTCTGCTGTTTGTGACCATTAAGAACTATCCACTGTGGTATGTATTTGAATTTTCATCTCTTACCTCACTTACTTTAGGAAACTGTTTTGAAAAATATTTTGGTAAATATTTGAGAAAAATGTAAACCGCTTGCAAACAGAACAAGTGAAATCAGACTTTCATTCAAGTTCATTTCATCATGATGGAAGCAAACATGACAGAAGTCTATAAATGGTAATATCAATGTAACTATGCTTATTCATATTTCTATAGGTATACAGTACTTCCTCTTTTCCTACAAATGTTATTCCATAATATTTTAATTGATTTTGGATATATTCATGTAAGACTCCTGTGATTTCAATATTAAACCTCATTGTAAATTAACAGGTTCACAAATTGCACTGAGTTGGAAGGGACCCTCAAAGTTCATATTGCCCAACCCCCTGTCAGTGAGTAGGAATTATAAAGCAAAAAAATAAAGCACTGAACCACAATCTCAAATTAAGGCCAAAAGGAAAACAAAGACTTTTTTTTTTTTTTTTTAAGTGCAAAATTTTGGGATTATGATTTAGGATAGAATATAGGAAGTGTATGAGTAAATGTAATGAGTTTGCGCAGTTAATTTGGATAATTACATACACAAATACACAGCAGTCCTTGAAAAAGTGATTGTATGAGCAACAGTCAGATACATACAAGTTTTCCCACTTTAAAGACTGATTTCTAGGTGCTTAATCTCAGTAATTAACACCTCGTTGCTTCTACCACTGCATTCTTCACCTTGAATTGTGGTTTTACTATACCTCACCATTTTAGGATTGCATTTTTAATGAAATGCCATAACCCATGCTTTTTATCTTGAAGTATGTATGTAAACTGAAGAAAAAAGCAGCAGACAGGCAGGCAATGAAACACAATCAGGTGAAGGTGACATTAATCTGTTGAAGTATTGAAGATAAATTATGTACAGATCTGAAGATCGTGGCACTGCTGAATAGCAAAAATCACCAGTATCCAACTTTGCTTGAAGGAGCTGTGCTCAAAACCTTCCCTTCATTCTTGCTGCTTGGCAGCCCTGAAGTACCCTGGCAATTGCCACATGCTTGCATTTGTGAAAAACGACATGAAAATTGAATTTACTACTTATGTCTTTTATTGTTGTAACAGCATCACATTTTCGTATGCTCCTTATTATAGCATAACTTCTTTGTGCATATTTTTATACAATAAACGAGACTTTTAAATGGGTCCAGTAGGCAGTAGGTACTCTTGTGTTTTGCATTGTGTTTGTGAAGTGGATACAAGTGGAAGCTGACCTTGTGGAATTGCTGACCAAGTGGAATTGCTTACAAAAATTTGCACTCAGGTGAGACTTAACCTGCTTAAAAACAAACAAAGTGCAAATTAATCCATCCTACAAGGTATTGGTTATTTTCACCTCTATCTGAGAAGTTTCCTACAATGTTTCTTCAGGTGCATTAAATAAAAAGATTACATTCTCCATTTCAGTCAGCCACAGGTTTGTACATGAGGTGAATGGTGTATCAGCAATAATTATGAAGTGGAGTCTTTATGGTCACTAAATATTACTGCTCTGTTAATAAGAAGAATGGCCATAATGTCAGGCTGGAGATTAAAGTCCATGTTCCTTTTGGCATACGTTTGATCATATAAAGAATGTGTAAGAATTCAGAGAATGGGAGACACCAATATATTTATTTGTTTGTTTGTTTGTTTGCTTAGGTTATTGAGCACTCAAAGATTCTTCAACTGTGCAGACAAAAATCAAGTCAAAAGAATAACAGTGAGATAGAGAGATAGAGAGATAGATGGATAGAGAGATAGATTAGATAGATAGATAGATAGATAGATAGATAGATAGATAGGGAGATAGA
>VWYK01049977.1:35391-59067 GCA_013399775.1 Semnornis frantzii | reverse complement strand
GAAAAAAAAAAAAGAAACATTATAAATTTTGCATGCTGCACTCCTCAGCATCTTGAGAGCAGCTCAGGAATTGTGAGACTGTTTTTCAAAGATGTAGAGATCTTTTTATTTTGTCTGGGTTTTTAAGGCATCCTTTTGATACATTTGGGTCACATTTGCAAGCTTTTTTCTGCAACTGTAGAGTCATAGAATAGTTTGGGTTGGAAGAAACCTTAAAGATCATCTAGTTTCAACTCCCTTCACATGGGCAAGGGACACCTTCCACCAGAACAGGTTGCTCAAGGCCCCGTCCAACCTGGCCTTGAACACTTCCAGGGAGGGAGCATCCACAACTTGCTTGGGCAACCTGTTCTAGTATCTCACCATCCTCACTGTAAAGAATGTAAGGGCTACAAACTTATCTTTTAGAATAAAATGGGAAAGTTTGGGTCATCACTTCAAGCTACCCAGTACTGCAAGATACACAAGTGTGGGAGATGCCAGTTCTGTTTGGTACACTCCCAAAGTGTGTTTTTTACAGTGACATGCTCCCCACATTGGAGGTTCCTGGGTTTTTATTTATTCTAGCCAATCTTTATTTGTTTATTTGAATCTGTTGCTTTTAGAACACAGCACATATGTGCAGCCTGTGATGACTGTTAAGTGTCATGAAGACTTGAGGATAAATATGTCCATACTTAGCAAGAACTGTTTGTTGCATCAACGCTTCACCTCCCTTCCCCAGGGCTATATGATCTCTCTCAAATCCTCGCTGCGTGCAGCTGATCCAAATGCTGTGTAATCCTTTTGATGCAGTTCACTTCATTTGGAAGCAGCAAAGCATTTTCTGTGCTTTTAACCTCCATACTGCATGCCACACCTATAGGGGGGCTATTAATCTAATTTTAATTCACAGTGGTAGCAACAAGCAGGTCACTTAGGGAGTTAATGTCAGCTGCTCCACTAATTACTGCAGGAAAGTCATCCCATCATCCTGGATGAAAATGTCTTAACTCCAGCCTACAAAGCACTTTCAGTGCACTAATTCCATAGTGCTCCATTACTGCTTCATTTGAGCTATGTTATCCATCTCCCAGAGTGATGCAGTAAATCACCATCCAATTGCAGGGCTGGGAAAAGATACAGACAAAAACATTACTGACTACATTACTGGGCATCGCTTCTGTTGGGCTTGATTTGTTCCTTGAAAGATTATTTAGACAGATCTGCCTTGGTAACAGCTTACAGCAGACTTAACCCTCTGCTCTACCCTGAGGGAAGTTATATGGCAAAGAAAACCCCCATGACATGGATCCGATCTCTCCGCTCCTTAGATACTGAAATATGAAATGAGAATATTAAGATACAGTATTGCAATACCTTTAAAATTGTCAGGGTCTCAGTAAATGTGACGGTGGCAGGCTATACCCTCAAACACAAGTAGAGAATTGTCAGGGCTGGAAGGGACCTCAAGGATCACCTAGTTCCAACCGCCCTGACATGGGCTGGGACACCTCACATTAGATCATGTCAGCCTGGCCTTAAGAACTTCCAGGGATGGGGCTTCTACCACCTCCCCGGGCAACCTGTTCCAGTGTCTCACTACCCTCATGGTGAAGAACTTCTTCCTAACATCCAACCTGAATCTACCTACTAAAATCTAGTAAAACTAGATTTTACTCTATTCCCTCTAGTCCTATCACTACCTGACATCCTAAAAAGTCCCTCCTCAGCTTTTCTGTAGGCCCCTTTCAGGTACTGGAAGGCCACAATAAGGTCTCCTTGGAGCCTGCTCTTCTCCAGACTGAACAGCCCCAACTCTCTCAGTCTGTCTCCATAGGAGAGGTGATGCAAGCTTCTAATTATCCTCGAGGCCCTTCTCTGGACACACAAGTATGAATGTCTTGAAACAAAGGTAGGTATTCTTGGCATTAAAACTTCTCCAACAGCCTCAGCCTACAAGAAATAACCTGAGCACAGCTGAGTCCTGTACAACATGTCATGAGAATCATGAAGATGTAAATCCATGCTGTCTTCCACCTAAAGTGTCCTACTAAAGACATAGTTATGTACAAGATGTCTTATCTTCCTAGGTTTAGAAGGCTTTATTTTCTTGCCAGTGAAGTAAGTGAGAATCCCCACACTGGTATCTCTAGAGTTTCTTCACAAGTCTTCCAATCATCCTCACTGTCATTTCTACTGAAGCCCACATATGTCTTCTTTAAGATATACATTTTTTTTCCCCAGTATTTTTTGACTAGTAGACTGCTTTAGAAGAGCAGAAGGAAATGTGTAGTGTTGGGAGTTTCTGGCTGTCTTGATGTGGAGAGAAGCTGTCTGCTCTAAAAGAGAAGTATTCACAGTGACAGACTAATAAATATGCCAAGGTGTCTGAGCTTCCTCTAGGCATTCCCTGTTCCCTTCTCAGCTGAACTGCAAAGATTCTTGAAGAACTTAATGAAAATTTTAAGTGAAAGGCAATGTGAAATAATTATCCCAGTTTCTTCTCAGCTATAGCACTAGCAGTGCTGAGGCTGCTAGTGCTATAGCTAGCACTAGCTACAGCTAAAGCTTGTTTCAGCTAGCACTAGCTATAGCTTTAGTTAAAGCTATAACTAGAGCTTGTTTCAGCTAGTGGGACAGCAAGGGCTGGATGATGGTGACTATTGGAGGAGCAACCAATGACTGCTGCCCCAGGCTCTACTTGCATGATATTCCCTTTGTGCCAAATCCCCAGAAGCTTTGTTAACCAAAATTCCCTTGTACTGAATCCCATGGAGTTCATTCCTAAATATTCTCTCCAAGCTGCTTTTCTATTTCGGATCCTTTTGTTTTAAATATAGGAACTATATGAAAGTATAAATAAAGGAAGATATCACAACCATACTGCATATCCTACAGTGATAGAACATATTGCTCTTAGAGCAGACTAATTTGTTCTCTCTATAGCAATGTTTCTTCAAACTTTTGAAAGTTTTAAAACTTTGAAAGGTTTTTAAACTTTTGCTATAAACTTTAAAAAAAATTCTTCCTCCTTCTAAAACAGGCTAAATATAAAAATTTGCTGTTGGACAGGAACTGTTTTGTAAATGCATAGAACAGAATCATAGAATGCATCAGGTTGTAAGAGACTGTTGAAAGTCATCTTGTCCAACCCTCCTGCAATAAGCAGGGACATCTCCAACTAGATCAGATTGCTGAATGTCTGTAGGGATGAGACCTCCACCACCTCCCTGGGCCACCTGTTCCAGTATATCACTATCCTAATTTTTAAGAACTTCTTGCTAATGTCCAACCTAAACCTACCCTGCTGTAGTTTGAAACCATTGCCTCTTGTCCCATCTCTACATGCACTTATAAATGGTCCATCTCCAGCTTTCTTGTAGGTCCCTTCCAGATATCGAAATGCTACTATTAGGTCTCCCTGGAACCTCTTCTTCTCCAGACTGAACAAATCCAACTCTCCCAGCTTGTCCTTGTAGGAGAAGTGCTGCAGCCTCTGATCATTTTTGTGGCCCTCCTCTGGACCCACTTCATCAGGTCAATGTTCTTCCTGTGTTGATGACTCCAGAGCTGGATGCAGTATTCCAGGTGAGGTTTCACTAGAGCAGAGCAGAGGAGCAGAATCACCTCCCTCAGCCTACTGGCCAGGAACTAGCAAAGTGAATGACTGTAGATGAGGCTGGAATGTAACCTTAACAATAGGACATGCTGCCAGTACACAATATCAGACTATGAAATGAGTATATTTATAAAGATATTGGTAAAACATCTCATGTGAGAACATGAGTTAGTGTCAGAATGATTACTGCGATGTGGTCTGAAGGCACAAATGTGTCATGTTTTGGGCTGCTTGATTATATCTAACAGAAGGTGTTTACTGTCTCACATCATGTAGTGAGGTTAATCATAAAATGGCAAGGGTTAGAAGGGACCTCTGGAGATCAAATCCAAGCATCCTGCCGAAGCAGGATCAGCTAGAGCAGATTGGACAGGAATGTGTGCAGTAAGGTGCTGAAAGTCTCCAGAGAAGGAGACTCCACAGCTTCTCTAGGCAGCCTGCTCCAGTGCTCTGCCACCCTCACAGGGAAAGAAGTCTTTCCTCATGTTGCAATGGAACTTCCTGTATTCCAGTTTGTGTCCATTGCTCCTCATCCTATCCCTAGGCACCTGTGAAAAGAGTCTGGCCCCTTCTTCTTGGCACCCACCCTCAAGGTATTTGTAAACACTGATCAGCCTTCCCTTCTCTAGCCTAAACAGCTTCAGGTCTCTCAGCCTTTCCTCATCAGACAGATGGTCCAGCCCCATAATCATCCTCTTAGCCCTTGTTTGGACTTACTCCACTAGTTCCCTGTCCATCTTGAACAGAGGAGCTCAGAACTAGACACAGTACTCCAGATGTGGTTTCGCAAGGGGAAGAAGAGCCTCCCTCAACTTACTGGCTGCACTCTTCTTCATGCACCGCAGCATACTTAGAAAACTGCCCATCTCTGTCTCACATATGGAATGACCACCCTGGCAGATAAATTTGTATGAGCCCAGCAGATCACATATCTTCAAAAAAAAAAAAAGGGTTAACATTTAAAGCATGGTACAAAGCTGTGCCTCCTCCTGCTGAACAAGAGCTCCTACCTTTATTTCCAGCAGTTTCACAGGGCTACCTTGGCTGGACTCTACTTGCTGGGCTGTGCTGGGCTGCCTTCTGGCAGATGGCTGATTACCATAAAGAGGAGCCAGCCTGTTGTGGCTGCTGTGCTCATGTCCCAGTGTAACCAAGTGCAGTGCAGCTGCACCTAAGCATGTGAAAGCTGCATTCATCTTCCCGCCGACGCCAGGTTTGACCTTTTGAAAGGAAAACTGGTAGTGTCACTTGGAGCAGATGGTGAACAGAGCTTGGCTTTTTATGGGCTGAAGCTCTGGCACCACGATATCCCCAGTTCTTGTTCAAAAGGTGAGATGCCACTAAGGGCAACATACACCTGTTACAGGGTGGAAAATGTGACCCTGCTTCTGATGAAGAAATTGTCAGGTTTGCTTTGTGACATCCTGAGCTTAACCAATAATACCAGAGATGTACAGGCTGTCATCTTCTATAACACTGTACATGGCCAGAAAATCCAGCAAAAAATGAAATGTTCGAAGTGCAGTGGTCATGGGGCTCCTTTGGATGCGGTCAGGTGAGATGCGGCAGATGTGGCTTACTCACCGATCACGGGAGAGCTGCACATGACAATCTCACAAACTCACAGTTCTCAAGAGTTCAGTCATTCTCATGAGCCTCTTCAATCCATTGCATTGTATTTAACTCAACATTTAACAAACTATAAACTTAATGGAGGAATCAAATGTGTTAGCTGTTCTACTCAATTTCCAGAGAGAAGAGATGAAGAAGGGCATCACTTTAGAATGAGTTGGGGGAGTCTGTCTGAATGACTCCTGTTAGGATATGAAAATCTTGAGGCCTAAAACAAGAGTGCCTCTTCACTTTTAGTTAGAAGAAAAGGAGACTAAGAGCAACAAAGCTGCTGAAGGATCTAGAGAACAGGTCTGGTGAGGAGCAGCTGAAGGAACTGGTCTTGTTTAGTCCAGAGAAGAAGAGGCTGAGGGGAGACCTCATTGCTCTCTATAACCACTTGAAAGGACATTGTTAGAGAGGTTGGTGCTTATCTCTTCTCACAGGTAATTAGTAATAGAACAAGAGGAAATAGCCTCAAACTGCAACAGAGTAGGTTTAGACTGGACATTAGGAAACATTTTTTTCGTGGAAAAAGTGGTCAGACATTGGAATGGACTGCCCAGGGAGATGGTTGAGTCATCAACCCTGCATGCATTTAAAGGTTGTTTAGATGTGGTATTTGAGGATATGGTTTAGGAGTAAAGTTTGTAGAGTAAGGTTAATGGTTGAACTTGATGATCTTGAGGGTCTTTTCTGACCTGAATGATTGTGTCAATTTGTCTGGTGAGCTTGTCATCCCTGCAGTGCACGTGTAGTGTCTGTCTGCATGCACGCTGTATGTGCAACAACTGATGGCTGTGCTGGCGTCCCTGCACACATACAGGGGAGGTGATATCTTTCTGCCTGCAAATTCTAACAGGTGGCTGTCTGGAAGAGACCCCATTTCAGCTGCATAGAGGCCTTTGGGACTGAACTGTCTCTAGCTGAGGAAAGTGATGACAGACAGGCTTGTGACCAAGAAGTGTCCTGACAGGGACAATGTTGGTAAGAGCAGTTAGTCCTGCCAGCAAAACATGTGAGAGGCTGAGGAGGAGCCAACAAAAAGCACGAAGTAGCTGTTTTCATCCCTAACTGTTAGCTAATTCTTTCAATGCTTAAGGAATGTAAGAAGCCCATATGTAACTGTGATATCCACACAGCACCTGTGTGTGTTGTTGTGGCAAGCTAGACTGGCATAAGGTGCCTCTTTTCACCTTCCCCTGAAGATACAGGACCATCAAATATGGCAAGGGGTTCCAGACACTTCAGAGGCTTTCCTTCTCTGGCACTGGTGCAGATCAAATACACAGGTGGTTGTAAAATTATGATTGAAAAGAAACATGAACAGCGCATGGCAAACTCAGATGTTGAATCGCCTCCATGGAGAGCTGGATAAAGGATGATTGACTGTTTGGGGTACACCAGCCGTCTGCAGCAGCGGGAATAGGATTACTGTGGAGTTAATCACACATCCTCAGAGACACAGATGGATCCATCCTGATGGATGGCATGACCATCACAGAATCACAAAACATTAGGGGTTGTAAGGGACCTCAAAAAGTCATCTAGTCCAGCTCTCCTGCCAGAGCAGGATGAGCTTCAGCAGGTCACACAAGAACTCATCTAGGAGGGTTTTGAATGTCCCCATGGAAGGATACTCTACAACCTCCCTGGGCAGCCTGTTCCAGTGTTATGTCACTCTGATGGTGAAAGGGTTTTTCCTTATGTTTTGATGGAACCTCCTACACTCTAGCTTGCACTCATTGCCCTTTGTCCTATCATCAGACATCACTGAGAAGACCCTGACTTCATTCTCCTGATACACTTCATGTATTTGTAAGCGTTAATGAAATCACTTCTCAGTCTCCTCCAGGCTAAAGAGACTCATCTCCCTCAGTCTTTCTTCAGAAAGGCTCTGTGTTGGACTCTTTCAAGCAGTTTCCTGTCCTTGAACTGAGGGGCCCAGAACAATATTCCAGATGCAGCCTCACCAGGACACTGTGGAGAGGGAGGAGAACCTCTCTCGACCTACTAGCCACTCCCCTTCTATACACCCCAAGATACTACAAAGGCACATTGCTGGCTTATGGTCATCCTATCTACCACAACCCTTAGATCCTTCTTGTCTCCTCTGATCCCCAACAGATCAGCATAGCAGTCCATAGCAGTTCATTCTTGTCAGAGTCTCACGTAATGAAGGCACCTTCCTTGCATGTGGTGGCACTTCTGCCAGCTTCTTCAACAGATATCCTGAGCAAGATGTGCCAGGGACTTTGCCTGCCTCCTGCCTTGCACACCCACTGCCTGCACTCAAACCACTGTGTTCCCTCAGCAGCACCCAGCTGCCCCATATTTGCTATTTTGCCTCTGGTAAAGATAGATAATGGCTGGCCTTGATGATCTTGGAGATCTTTTCCAACTATAGTGATTCTGTGCTTCTGAGTTCTGTCTGCTGTCACTTGGCTCTTTCACAGGACTAGATGTCTGTGCTTTAAGGATCATAGAATCATAGAATGGTTTAGGTTGGAAGGGATCTCAAAAATCATCTAGTTCCACCCCCCCCCCAGGCAGGGATATCTCGCACTAGAGCAGGTTCCTCAAGGCCTCATCCGACCTGGCCTTGAACACCTCCAGGGAGGGAGCAGCCACAACCTCCCTGGGCAACCTGTGCCAGTGTCTCACCACCCTCACGGGAAAGAACTTCTTCCTGACATCCAGTTTAAATCTCCCCTCTGCCAGTTTAAACCCATTACTGGTCATCCTGTCATTACAAGACCTTGTCAATAGTCCCTCCTCAGCCTTACTGTAGGCCCCCTTCAGATACTGGAAGGCCACTACAAGATCTCCTTGAAGCCTTCTCTTCTCCAGGTTGCAGAGCCCAAACTCTCTCAGCCTGTCCTCACAGCAGAGCTGCTTCAGCCCTCTGAGCATCTTCATGGCCTCCTCTGGACTTGCTCCAACAGTTCCATGTCCTTCCTGTGCTGGGGGCTCCAGAAGTGTACACAGTACTCCAGATGGGGTCTGAGGAGAGCAGAGTAAAGGGGCAGAATCCCCTCCCTTGCTCTGCTGGCTCTTGATGCAGCCCAGGACAGGGTTGCTGTCTGCCCCCTAACCTCTGAAATTGAAGAACTGCTGAAACAATTAAAATAACAGCACTATAACATCAATGCTCACAAGATTACCCACACTTGCCTCTTTAGTTCTCACTCCGTTGCATGGCTTGATGACCTTAAAGGTCTTTTTTCCAGCCATAGTGATTCTGTGATTAGGAAAGAGCTATTTGTATCTTCAACATTAACTCTGGCTGTTAAGCACCACTCATGTTACTCATAAATTCTTATTCTTAAAATGGGTTGGCCGGAGCAAGTTCGGCAAAAAGTGCAAACTCACCATCAAGGGGCACCCCTGGGAGCTGCTTCTACTTGAAACAATGTAGGTAGTCGGCTCTACATGTTCTGCTTGGAAGTGATCACTTCTGCTAATCAGATATAAGGTGTCTGGGCTGATTGTTAGGTTTCATCTGCCCACAAGGCAGGCTGTTATTAGTCTCTTATCAATGTCGTGCTTTTGATTGAAATCTATCTCTCTTTTTTTCCTTTCTTCCCTGCTTCCCCCCTGCTCCCCCTCCCTTTCCTCGATGGACATAAAAGACAATGGAAGAGACTGGGCCAAACTGCTCTTCTGCAGACAAGAAGCTAATTGTCTATAAACAACACATCATTCAAGGCCATGGGAGACTGAGGACAGTGGCAGGAGCATGAATATACAAAAGTGCCTACTGTAAAGGCCACAGCTTTAAGTGTTTAAATTCAAATCACATTCCCATTTGAGGCTCAGATTTTAACGCAAGAACATGCACACAAGGATTTCAGTGTTTTATATAAATTTCATCTGACTTCACAGGGTATTCCTGATGGCAGCACATCAGAACTGCGTGCCCTTGCTTTCCTTGCTGTTTAAAGCAAAAACATTGAAGTAGGTTATTTTGCTTTGGTTTTGTGTGCTCTGTGTTAGTAAATAGAGCAGCAGGTCATATCTAGGCTCTAGTTTTCCAGTTGTGAGCTTAGTCCTTGGCTCAAAACACTATTGTTCTTGGACCTGTGCCTTGAGCTGAAGGGCTCGCATGTGGGGAGGAACCAAGCTAAAAATAAAGCAAAACAAAATGCTGTTTATTGCTGTGGAGCAGATAATGCTTTCCTAGATGTCTCAGCAGCCCTGTCCTTGCAGGCAGCATAGACTGGCACTGTTTGCTTTCACACGCAAGAGGTGAACATCTGCATCCCCTGCTGCCTGCCTAGTATTTTGCCCTGTGCTATAACTGTATTTGCTCATGCTGGTCACAGCATCAGAGCCGTGACCAGAAACAGGTTCTACTTTCCATTACATATCAAGGAAAGAACATTTGCATCACAGATTTAAGATGCAGGTCAAGTTCCTTCACTCCTTTGTGTCACAGAGTCATATTATCATAGGATGCACTGGGTTGGAGGGTACCTCTATAGGTCATGTAGTCCAACCCCACCCCTACAGTAAGCAGGGACAGCCCCATCAGGTTGCTCAGAGCCCCATCAAGCCTGACCTTGAATGTCTCCAGGAATGAGGCCTCCACAACCATCCTGGGCAACCTGTGCCAGTGTTCCACCAACCTCACAGTAATGAACTTCTTCCTAACATCCAGTCTAAATCTACCCTGATCTAGTTTAAAACCATTGCCCCTTGTCCTGTCATCACAGGCCTTTATCAAAAGTACCTCCCGCACTTTTCAGCAGCCCACTTCAGCTACTGGAAGGCCACTCTGAGGTCTTATCAGAGCCTTCTCTTCTCCAGGCTGAACAGATGCAACTCTCTCAGCCTGTCCTCATAGGAGAGGTGCTGCAGCTCCCTGATCTTCTTTGTGATCTAAATCCTGTCCAACAGATCCAGGTCCTTCTTGCATTGAAGGTTCCAGAGCTCAATGCAGTACTCCAAGTGATGCCTCACAAGAGCAGAGGGACAGAATTTCTCTCTTGACCTGGTGGCCATGCATCTTTTGATGCAGCCCAGGATACAGTTGGCTTTTGGGGCTGCCAGCACACATTGCTGGCTCCTGTCAAGCACCTCACCAACCAGCACCCCCAAGTCCTTCTCTGCAGGGCTGCTCCCAATCCACTTATCACCCAGCCTGTATTTGTGCTTGAGATCGTGCCTACCCAGGTACAGGACCTTGCACTTTGCTTTGTTGAACTTCATAAGGTTATCATGGGCTCACCTTTCCAGCTTGTTTAGGTCCTCCTGCATGGGAATCCCTTCCCCCCAGCACGTTGACCTGACCACACCACACAGCTTTGGCACACTTGATGGGGTGCTACTGTCTGTACCATCAATGAAGACTTGCCTGTCTGCCCTTTATTATCACTCCAGTACTTGAGTGCCTGCTTTCTAATACTGCACTGGTCTCAGAGGCAGCCTGACTTACATGATATCAATTACTGCTGCAAAAAGAAAGGGACCTCCAAGGTTTTAGGGATTCAAGGAAAGGCAGCTTTGCTGCCTCTTCTCAATTAACTGCCCTAAAAGAAGAAACAGGATGTGCTAATAATATACTCAAACTTGATTGCCAGACCTGGGAATTTTCCATGCAGCTAACCTGATTGGATCCTCAGGAGATACCAACTGGCCCACTTCATGAGCACTAGCAGTGCCCCAGAGGCATCATCAGTGCTGTGTGTTTTACTCAGGCACAGAAATATTCATAGGTCTCTAAAATGCCTAAAAATCCACTGTGCCTTGTTAATGAGAAGCTAAGCCTCAAACTCAAGACAATTTTGATGTTCCACTTGTTCCAATATTTAAAGAAATTCAGCACCTTGTGCTCTTTGATAGTGCACATAAACTATTCAAAATGATCTGATTAAAACCACGTTGCTGACAGAAACTCTTTATCTGTTTCTTTGAAGTTGTAAAGCTGCATGAACTTCTATCAGCACAAGGGAAGTGTGGCTGGAGAGGCACAGGATGTGGCCTCTGTGACCTTTCCTCAGCCATTGTTTATCCATGCCATGGTTGATGTTGATATACTGGTCAAAGGTAATCTCAGATGAGTGATTTTCATGGGAAATATTTGAATGTTTGAGTATTTCAGTTGTCTCTGGGCTGCATCAAAAGCAGCATGGCCAGCAGGTTGAGAGAGGTGATTCTGCTGCTTCACTCTGCTCTAATAAAACCTCACCTGGAATACTGTGTCCAGCTCTGGAGCCATCAATACAGGAAGGACATGATGGAGTGGTTCAAGAGGAGAGATATGAAAACGATTATGGGGTTGGAAAAACCTCTGCTATAAAGACACACTGAGGGAGCTGGGGTTCTTCAGCCTGGAGAAGAGAAGGCTCCAGGGAGACCTAATGATGACTTTCCAGTACATGAAGGGGGCCTACAAGGATGAAGAGGGACTGTTTACAAAGGCCTGCAGTGATAGGGCAAGGGCCAACGGCTTCAAACTAGAGAAGAGTAGATTCAGATTAGATATTAGGAACAAATTCTTTACCATGAGGGTAGTGGAACACTGAAACAAGTTGCCCAGGAAGAACGTTGAGGCCCCATCCCTGTACATATTCAACATGAGGCTTGAGAGGGCTCTGGGCAACCTGATCTGTTTGTGGATATCCCTGCTGACTGCAGAGGGTGTTGGACTAGGTGACCTTTGGAGGTCCCTTTCAGCCCAAGGCATTCTGTGATTCTATGTTACATATTAAGACATGGTGATTTGTGGACTGAGTCAATCCTATGCATTTAGCCTAATACCCAGTACCAACACACTTTCATAGTGGAGTTTTTAATGGCACATACTTAAAGCCCAAAGACAGGCAAGGAGGGAATGTCCCATCCAAAAGAAGTTTTCCTCTAAATTCTGGCTGTTGGCAGTTCCATCACATCTAGTTTACAGCTCACCCGATGTAGTTAGGAGTATTCTCATTGTTCCCCTAAGCAGACTAACATCTGCTCAGCTCCTGTGTGCATCAAGTCTTGTCACAGTGAGTTCTGCAGCCATCACTGCAGAAATACCTCCTTCACCTCTTTGCATCTGCAGCCTCCAGTGCTTCATGGGATGCCCAGCTGCAAAACTGGGTAAATAAATGGAGACAGTGTTTTTGGTCCTGCCGTCGTTGTGGCCAGAGCATGCACATTTAGGCACAGGTATCATGTGCTGCAGTCTCAAAAAAGACAGTGTGCCTTTCAGCATCTCCCATCAGTACAGAACGGGAGCAGGCACCGCAGCGTCATGCTGAAGCCAAATGCAAGGTCCTGCACCTGAGTCAGGACAGTTGTCATTATCAATACAGACTTGGGGAGGAGGAGATAGAGAGCATCCCTGCAGAGAAAGACTGGTGAATGAGAAGCTGGATATGAGCCAACAACATGTGCTATCAGCCCAAAAAGCAAATTGCATCCTAGACTGCATCAAAAGATTTATGGCCAGCAGGTCAAGGATTCTACCCCTCTACTCACCTGGAGTACTGCATGGAGCTCTGGACCCCTCAATGCAAGAAGGACAAGGATCTGTTGGAGAGGGTCCAGAGGAAGGCCACAAAAATGATCAGAGCACCTCTACTGTGAGAACAGGCTGAGGGAGCTGAGGTTGTTCAGCCTAGAGAAGGCTCAGGGGAAGCCTCCCACTACCTGAAGGGGACTACAGGGAAGCTGATGAGGGACTTTTTGTAAGGGCCTGTGGGGACAGGACAAAGGGCAACAGTTTTAAACTGGCACAGGACAGATTTAGTCTGAATGATAGGAAGAAGTTGTTTAATGTGAGGGTTGTGAGACACTGGAACAGGTTACCGAGAGAAGTTGTGGACACCTCATCCTGAAATGTTTAAGAGTAGGCTGGATGAGGCTTTGATCAACCTGGTCCAGTGGGATGTGTACCTGCCCATGTAAGGTGGGTTGGAACTACATGATCTTTGATGTCCTTTCCAACCCCAACCATTCCATGATTCTATAATGTAGAAACTGCAGGCTGGGAACAATTGCTATTGCCAAATGTGGCTCTTTTGTGTTCAGGGGAGTGCTTAAAGTACCTTAAGGTAAAGTCCTCCTCCTGCCTAGGAGAAGGGCCTGTGCACCCAATGCAATGGAGCAATAGTTCTCTTCCTTTATGAGTGGTTGCTTTACTAAAAGATACCATCTCTTCTTACAAATGTTGTCTCATTTAGTGAGGAAAACACAACAGTAATTTTGCTTTTTGTGGGGTAAGTAATGTACAGGAGTTGTCCATTTGCATCCTGGTTCCGTGTCTGTGCCTTGCCTCTCTAGGAAATGGGTTGTGGAGAAAAAAGGACCCCCCTGAAGTAACCCCTACCACCATTTTTTTCAACAGTTAAGGAATTTTTTATCTCTATTTCTATTGTGTTTAGTGCCTTAAAGCAGTTTCCTCCCCTCTGCTGCTGTGCGTTTCATCTGTGCTGGTAGCAGCGAAGAGCTGCTGACTAGGTGGTGTCATGCTCCCCACCACCAGGTGCTGGAAATGCAGGTCACAGGGACAGTGTCCTTTGCACATAGCCTAGGACAAGTCTCCAAAGAATTGCCTGGACAGAGAACAGGCTGCTGCTCATCCAGCTGCCTTCCTTCTGACTGCCATCAAGTTGAAGTGACTCATTCTTCCACCCAGCCACGATAAGACTGGTGAGGTTTGATTAGTCCTAACCTTGTCATCTGTAAGTTTTTTTGGGGAAAAAAAAAATCTAAAAAACCAGCAGCAAGGCAGCCCCACATTGCTGTCTGTGCCAAGGGCCTGTCCCCTTCCACCAGCTGGAATCTGCTCCACAGTCTGCAGCTGATGACTGCTGGAGAAGCTCGTGAGGTGGCTAAGGATTCAGAGAACAGATTTTGTGAGGAGTAGCTGAGGGAAATGGGGTTAAGTAGGCTGCAGGAAGATCTTCTCACTCTTTACAACTCCCTGAAAGGAGATTGGTGGTAGGTGTTGCTTTCATCTCCCTAGTAACAAGTGACAGGACAAAAGGAGTGAGGTTTACATTTGATATTATAAGAAAATTCTTCACTGAAAGGTTTCTCAAAGAATGGAACAGGGTTGTTAGGGAGGTGAAAGTTCCCAAAAGTTTTTAAAAGGCATGGAGATACGGTGCTGAGGGACATGGCTTACCACCAGACTTGATAGAGTTAGAGAATGGTTGGACTTGATGATATTAAAGGTCTTTTTCAAACAACAATATTCTGTAATTTAGTGAGATCCAGCTTCAGTATTAAGGGGAGCAAATTACTGTTGGAAGGAAAAATCCTGTATCAAGTCCACCTCAAAACTAAACCAAGAATGAGGGCAACATCTGGAAGCATGTGCTGAGCATAGGCGAGTTGGACATGAGACAAGCTGAATAAGTGGAAGCCAGCACCACTGCCTAGTTTGTAACACCTAAAGGTGTTGCCCTATCTGCTTAAAATCCATCTACCTTGAAGTCTGCAAGACTCTTGAAAAAAAGGCAGCAGGCTTCTTCATGAGAGGTCTTTCAGCCCCTTAATCATCTTCTTAGCCCTCCTTTGGACTCTCTCCATTAGTTCCCTGTCCATCTTGAAATGGGGAGCATAGATCTGGGCACAATACTCTAGATGTGGTCTTGCTAGGGCAGAGTAGAGGGGCAGGAGAACCTCCCTCAACTTGCTGGTCACACTGTTCTTAGTGCACCCCAGAATACCGTTGGTCTCCTTGGTCACAGGGGCAGGTTGCTGTCCCATGAATAACTAACTGTCCACCAGTTAGTTATCCCCTTCTCCATGGGGCTGCTTTCTAGCAGGTCAACCCCTAATCTGTACTGGTACAAAGTGTTATTCATCCACACATGCAGGACTCTACACTTATCCTTGTTGAATAAAGAGTACTCTCTACAGGAACTAATGATGGTTATTAGCCACCTTGCTGGCTGCTGAGTTTCTTCCCAGGCATCTAGGTTGCCCAGCATGGCAGGTAGTGAGGTGCTGTCCTAGTCTTCTTTCATATGGCAAGAATGGTTGTTGTGATGTGGGGAGGTGTTGTGCACCCATGGCAAGCACTGCACCACTGGCATGCACACACGGGTGGAACGTGATATTGGCCAGCAAAAGCCTGGATAGGCACAATCCCTTACAGCTCATCTGTCCTCTTGTTAGCAAACACTTTGCTATTGTTTTATATGGGATAATAAAGAAATGTTTGTTCTTTTATCAAATCAGCAGCAACTTTGCTATAGGAACTTCCTGAGAATCAAAAACTCTGATTGTGAAAACAATCAAAAGGACAGCTCTAGCAGTTAAAAACTCAGACTGCTCTTTGAACTTTGCCTTATTTTTCAGTTGCTTCCAGTTCGATCTCGTTGGCAATGCTGACATAATTCATTTCAATTAAAGTATGTTTAATTTAAGCCTTGAGAGGTCTTTGTCATGTCGCTGTGTAGTGCCAGTATCCATGCCTGACAGAACAGCACTAGGATGCAGTATTGCAGTTAGATGTGGGTTCACACAGAGTCTGCTAGTTTAGCTTTGCTTTGACAATTCAAAACACTCTCTTGCAAGTAGGTTGCAGCAAATGCCAATACAGTGCTTACATAAGGCAGAGAAATCTGCTGTCATGCATAGCTCCAGTTTTGTGACATACCCCATCACGTGTGCACTCACACATGCCAGTAGGTTTTTATGGCACACTGTGGATTGATTTTCTGTGCCCTTATCAATCTGTTCCATGATAATCTCAGCTGGAGGTGGTGATGCTGGGTAGACATGGCTTTGATCCACACTTTCAAAATATCTGTAATGCCAGCCATTTGACTAGCAAATTTATCTCCTGCTTCCATGTACTGGAGCCATCCTTAAGCACTTGCTGGCTCCCGGCCCTCTCGGTTGTGGTGTTCACTTTTGGGGAAGCTGTGAAAAATGATGAACACAGATAACAACTGTCTTGAAAGTCAGAAACACTTGGTATGGGAATAAAAATGTTCCTGGCAGAGAAGTATAGGCCAGCATTATGGCCTATTGGCTTTATTCTCCTCTAGTGGTATCTATACCTTTCTTTGGGAACTGGGTGCAGCAAGTGATATTATTCCCTTCCCACCTCAAAGAAAGCTGACACAGAGAGGTAGTAGAGTCTTCTTCTCTGGATATACTCAAACCCCACCTGAAAGCATTCTGTGTGACCTACTCTAGGTGATCCTGCTGTGGCAATGGGGTTGGACTGGATGATCTTTTGAGGTCACTTCAAACCCCTAACATTCTGTGATTCTGTGAAAGCAAGCAAGTGCATAGATAGGTGTGGCCATCTGAGCTGGATTTCTAGCTTAGACATAAAAAACTTAGGAAGGGAGAAACTTAGACACTAACTGTAAAATGGAAAAGTACTGAAGTCTCTGAGTGAAAAGGATAACATACCAGGGATAGACCATGAAGTGGCAAAAATAGATAAGTTAATATAATTCCATTGGAGCATAAAAAACTTTATATCTGGAAGTACAGCTTCTGTCTCTCACTCCTGCTGCACTCACCTGCCTCTGCTGCTTTGGCTGCTGCTTGGCTTTGCTGCACTGCTTACTTCATCTCTGCTCCCTCTAAAGTCACTGTATTCTGTAATAGTTTATTTGTTATAGTTAGTCTAACTGTAAAAATACAGTTTCATTTTCTGACTTTCCAAATCCTGAGTTGTGGTGGATTTGCTCTCTGGGACAGATTTACAGTAAGTTATTTGGGGGAGGGATCCACTCCAACCCATAACAGATGTTTATATACACATATAAAGGTGTGATGTATGGATCAGCTTAAATACCACTTGGATTTAGTAGACAATGAAACAGAAGTATTTCTTTTATATATATCTGAAACAATAAAACTAATGTACAGACAAATTATCCACTGTACAGATCCCCACATAAGCAGGTCACCATGTCTAGGTAAGGCTGCAAATAATACTAATTGAAAATTGTATTGCTTCCCTGCCTGAAATTCACTGCCTCCTTGAATTAGTATTCCTCATGGTAGCCACTTGTCAAGCACAGGGCCAATAAATAACATGGATGTTGTAAACACAGCTATGTGATCAGGAATTTTAAAAAGGCTTGGCAGTGGCTTTTGGGGTATCTTTCTTTTCCCCGGGTTGAGATTTTTTTTCCTACCCACAAAACTCTTAAGTTATCTGTACCAGCCCATGCTGGCTGAGCCAACAGTTCACCTCTGTTCTGTATATTTTAGCCACATGAATCGTTTCCAGTTCCGCTTTCCTCTTGCCACTCGTTTTTAAAAGGGAGCAGGCATGATCAAGGGTATCCAGCTTGACTATTGTTACTGCTAAACCAAAGGAGAACAAAGTTGAAAAAGCTCTTCAATAGCCTCCTGGAAGCCACTGTTTAACTCCTGGTGCTGGAATGAGAAATGCAGATTTTTCCACACCCTGGGAAGCGTCCAGTGCTAGTCTGCATTAGAACTGCTGAAGAGACTGGACTTTGAGATCAAGCCAGAAGATTTATTCCTACTTTCCTGCCCCAGCTTCCTTCCTCCTGGAAATGGAAACTGAGCCAAAAATCCCAAAGCAGAATGTCTGACCTTTGGAGTTGGCTGCCAGGGCCCTGGATACATTCATTGCCTTGTTGCCAGGACCCTCATGCACAGTTCCCAACCTTAGGTGCTCCTCACTTGCTGGACAGATGTTCACACCTGGTCACAGACCCATTATTTGGGGTCATCTCTCCCTTCACCAGCTTGCTTGCTGGCATGGCCACTAGCCTTCATCCTTTGGCCAACTGATCCTGTCTTCCCTTTGTTAAAAAGCCAAAGCTCATTCAGATCATTTAGAGTACTTTATTTTCAGTGTAACGGGAGAACTGGCTAGCATTTGTCAACTAGTTACAGTCTCACAAAGACTTTTATACGATGAACAGGGTGACATTTACTCAAATGCTAGTAGATTATACGTAGGTTAAAAAGTAAGCCAGGCACATGACAAAAGGAGATGATATTCCATGAAAGAAGTGATGGGCATTAGGAAGTCTTTTCTGAAGCTTGGTGCTTGGATGCGGGACATTTTTATGAGTTCAAAAGTAAGATGGAAGAGTGCTTGGAGAGGAGACTTCAGTTACCAACCAACAAAGTATGCAAGGTTCAGGAAGCCCCTGAGCTGAACATAAGCAGAGATTGGGAGAAAATTAGAGAGCGAAAGGATCACATACACTTGTGTTGCTCCTGCTCTCCCCTTGCTGTCCACTTATGGCCACAGATAGGTACCAAATGATGGTCCAGAAGGAGCTTTGGTTGCAATGAGCATGTCCACATTGTCACCTTGTCAAGTGGCTTTCAGGAGCAAGACAGCCTCTGATTGGTGGTTCATAGGGAGAAGTTATCCCTTCCTGAAGTCCTGCCTCTGCAGAGGACAACTTATAGCATTTCCATGTTTAATGACTTAGTCTTCAGAACAGCAGGGTTTGGGGCAACAATGCTGCCTTCTGATGTGAATCTGGTGTGACATGAAGTGGTTTCCTGATGACTGATTTGGGTGGATTGGCTTATTGGTAGCTCAAACCTTCGGGTACAGGAACAGTGAATAGCAGCAAGGTATATTTTAAACTTTTTCTGAATGACTTTTTGCTTAAGTATTAAGTGCAGTCATCATCTTAATGAGTTATAAATGATCTTTCAAAGAAAGCAAAATTACTTGGTGGTGGTAGGTGTACTTAAAGATTCAGATTGGATGTTAGGAAGAAGTTCTTCACCATGAGAGCGGTGAGACACTGGAACAGGTTGCCCAGGGAGGTGGTAGAACTCCAAATCTCTGGAGCCTTTTAAGCCCAGGCTGGATGGGGCTCTGAGCAACCTAATCCAGTGTGAGGTGTCCTTGCCCATGGCAGGGGATTGGATCCTTGAGGCCTCTTCAAGCCCTGACAGTTCAATGAATCTATCATTTTATGATCTATGAACAAAGATCTACACAAAAGCCTATCCTGCTTTCACTGTAATTTTACTTATGTGCAATGTTTCTTTAGGTTAGAAGCTACACAAAATAAATTTGGTTTGTCTAACATCTTTTGTGCCTTCCCAGAAAAAACAAATGAACCCTTAAGAAAGGGGTAGCAATTTCTGCACTACATGCCAATCCACTGGCACTCCAAAATCTGAGCTGCAGTACAGAGAGCGAAAATAAGACCAGCAGCATTTTTTTACACCACCTTGGAGGTGCCAGAGGAATGACCATCATTTGGTCCACTTGATGATCTTGTCCCATGTTTCCAGATCAAATGTGATTTGAGCATGAAATCAGCTCAAATAATTAAATGCAGGTTTCTCTTCATCATGAGAATTAATTCATTAATTAATCAAAACTTGATTTTATCTCAGTCAGCTGAGTTTGCTTGAAGTTTTTCTCTCCAGTACTCCAAGAGGGTCAGACGCAGAACTGATGTCAAGTATGCCAATGTAACCTGAGACATTAACAATGCTTTGCACTTCATTTTGTGTTGGGTGGAGATCTTGGGCTTTCTGGAGGAAGATGTAATTTTATTAATGCAGATTATTTTATGTGTGTATTAGATGGCATTTGACAGATCCTCAGCTATGGAACAGGCTATCCTCATGCAGATGCAATAAAATATTACTCCTCTGACAGCTGGAATCAGGTGCAGGCAGTGACTCCTGCCAGCTGTTGCACAGACACGCCTGCTGGAAGCATTTATAGTTTGGGAAACTTAAGGAGCACCATCTAAGAAAGTTCTTTTCTCTTTAGCCAGAGCACATGCCCTCCAGTGGGCTGTAGTACAAACTCTGTTGATTTTTAACTAGCTCTCTGAATAATACCCAAAGATTTCTTCTAGTAAAGAGTAATGATCTATGGAAGTGAATAGCTGGTGCATGCCTCAGAGCCTGGTTTTCTTTTTAGTTGCCCTGCTGTAAATCTGGACTGACTTTGAAAAGACTAAGAGAGGTATTAAGAGAAAGGAGATGGGAAGCAGTGCACTGAGCAGGCAGACCATGCAGATTTGCATTAGGCTTAGTAGCAAAAGCTGCAGAGTGGAGCCGTGGTGGTTGTTGATTCTCTGCATGTGATTTACACTGGGTGTTATAGTAACTGCTCCTGTGTCAAGGGAGAAAGACTTCTAAAAGTTTCTCTAGTAATTATCCTGAAAGCCTAGACTTAGACTGACTGGGAGAAAAGGTGCTGGAGCCTGAACTCCCCTCTGGTCCATTCTGCCTCTTTAAAAGAGGTAGAGAAAGCTGCCCACCCCCATGGTGCTGGCAGAGGCAGTCCCTATCACGCACAAGCAATAGGTGTGCAGAAGGCGCTTTTGACTTTGTGCGCCCAACCGGAGATGTTCTCACAGACTTCAGAAAGGAAAGAAATTACTCTGGGGCAAATTCTGTCATCCTAAACAAAGCAAGATGCCCAGCAAAATCCTGGGAAGTTTACTCAAATGAGGATTACTGTGGCTAACCCCTGTCATTTCTCACTAATACAGCTTGCTGTACCTCCAGATACTCTAAACTAAAACACAGCCCCCTCTTTGGCTAAACGCAATGCATGCCTATAACCAAGTAAATTTATGTTCAATGTTTAGGTCTAATCTTACAGCTAAATTCTATATACATACAAAAATACACATACATATTCACATATAAAATACATGTGTTGACACTGTATATAAATAAATAAATATNTCAAGGGGTGGAGCCTCAGCTACCTTCCTGGGCAACCTGTTCCGGTGTTCCACTGCCCTCATGGTAAAGAACTTGTTCCTAACATCCAATCTGAATCTACTCTTCTCTAGTTTGAAGCCATTGGCCCTTGTCCTATCACAGGCCTTTGTAAACAGCCTCTCCATCCTTGTAGGCCCTCTTCATGTACTGGAAAGTCATTATTAGGTCTCCCTGGAGCCTTCTCTTCTCCAGGCTGAACAACCCCAGCTCCTTCAGCCTGTCTTTATAGTAAAGGTGCTCCAGCCCCTAATCATTTTTGTGTCCCTCCTATGGATCCACTCCATCATGTCCATGTCCTTTCTGTATTGAGGGCTCCAGAGCTGGACACAATACTGCAGGTGAGGTCTCACCAGAGCAAAGTGGCAGAATCAAATCTCTGGATCTGTTGGCCACACTTCATAGTGTTTCTGAAAGCCTTATGTAAGAATAGCCTTGAATATGTAGGACAGTCCAGCTCAGAAACATCAACTCTGATCTTTTAGGCAATATAGAGAGAAAATCTCTTGCAGTGATTAAAGAACTGTAAACCACCGCTAAGCTGTAACTCATGCAACATGCAAATGTGGAAATTGCTTCTTCAGTGTAATGTTTAATGATAAGTGCTTTGATTACAGTCATTTTACAGAAGACTAACATATCACAGAATATCAGGGTGGAAGGGACCTCAAAGATCATCTGGCCAAACAAACCTTTCTTGGCAAAAACAGAGTCTTGACAAGCTGGTCCAGCACCTTGTTCATCTGAATCTTAAAAGTGTTCAATGTTGTGGACTCCACCACATCCCCAGGAAAAAAATTTCAGTGGCAGATTGTCCTTGTTCTGAAATTTTTTCCTCTTATGTTCAGCTGGAATCCCCACAGGAGTAGCCTGTCCCCATTACCCCTTGTCTTTTCCATGTGACTCCTTGTAAAAAGAAAGTCTCCATTTTGTAGACACCCTTTAAAGACTGGAACATAGACTAATAGAATCATTAATGTTGTTTCCCAAAACATCCTCTGCTGACAAGGTGAGAGAATGAAGCTCTATCCTCTCAGTATGCAAAACCCTGATTGCAATATATCACCCTCCTGGAAAAAAAATTTAAAAACACAAACAACAAAACAACATCTCCACCAAGTAACAGTCAATCAAGAAACTTCTCCATGCGCTAATTAAAACTCAAAGGCAGCAGAAGTGGGTTGTTGGTTTGTTTGTATGACAGCAGTGAGATCAAAGGGATGTGAATTCCACCTTGGATCATCTCAAACCCTGGGTCTGGTGGGAGACAAAGAAAAGTTTCTCTCCTGAATAGCCTTGACCTTTAGAAAATTCTGAGTTATTTGGGTTTTTACAGACGAAAGAAAGCTCAGGGCATTTAAGGCTATTAAAGGGTGTGAAAGCTAGAGTGAAGAACCATCCTGCTGGCAGACACAGGCATGGAGGACCTACCAGCAGCTCTCCAAAACTCAGCAGGCAGCTTCATTGACTGAACTTTAGTCTTGTACTAGAAAAAGCAAATTATATCCTGGTAGTAAAAAACTTTTTCCCAAGGACTAGATGAAACATTCGTCATGAAACTATTTCTTCTGAATACACTGGAGATAAGACTGAAAGGAAAGCATTTTCATGAGGGTGAGATCTGCAGAGCTCAGAGAGCCAGCTTGCCAGAGCACAGTGTTGGGTGTTGCACCTCCTCACCAGCTCTGTGCTAGCCATTCTCTCACAACAGGCTCTGCATACAGGTTATGCACTGGAGAATCACAGAATCACATAAAACATCTATTTGAAAGAGGCCTCAAAGATCATCCAGTCCAATCCAGCTCAAAACCATTTCCTCTAGTCCTGTTGCTTCTTGTCACCAAGGAGAAGAGGCTGCCCCCTCCTGGATCTAACTTCCCTTCAGGGAAGCTGTAGAGAGTGATGAGGTCTCCCCTCAGCCTCCTCTTCTCTAGAATGATCAACCCCAGCTCGCTCAGGTGCTCCTCATAGGCCATGTGATCCAGGCCCTTCTCCAGGTGCAGCTCTATGTCTCTTTCCACCATATGCCCTCTCCCACACTTATTTTGGGCTTGGAGGTCCCTTGCTGGGGATATCTCATTTATCAGATGTGTTTGGAGTAATGAGCTCCAATTCAATCCTTTTTTCTTTCCCACCACAGATCCATACAAGGACAAAACACTTTGTTTTTTAAAAGGAAATGGCATCAAGTTGCACCAGGGGAGGTTTAGGTTGGATGTTAGAGGAAACTTCTTCACTGTTCTCAGAGTTAACAGGCTGCCCAGGGAAGTGGTTGAATCTCCATCCCTGGAGGTGTCTTGAAGATGCAGAGATGTGGTGCTGAGGGTCATGGTTTAGCACCAGCCTCGGTAGAGATAGATAATGGTTGGACTCAATGATCTTCAAGTTGTTTTTTTTTCCAAACAAAATGATTCTATGATTCTATACATTGCTAATTAACTATTTCAAAGGGCTCTCTGGTCTCATCCTTGCACTGCAGCTCCAGTCCAAGCAGGGCAATGCCAACCTAATAAATGAATGTCATTCAAGTGTTTCTGCTGATTCTCTCCAACACAGACTGTGCTCACTGAACAAAACAAGGGGTTTAAGGACTACCTTTGCTCACCAAAAATTCTGTTTTCCCAAAAAAAGACCCACCAATAATTACCTAGGGAAGGAAAGGGAGAAGGACTACATGAAATTGTCTGAAATTGTTCCTGTGTGGCTGAATGGGGAATAAGGCTGAAGAAGCAGCTGCAGGAGGGAAGATGTATGGAGGACAAGAGGCTGGAACTGCAGAAACTGCAGGGGCAGATGGA
>VWYK01049977.1:5860-35343 GCA_013399775.1 Semnornis frantzii | reverse complement strand
AGAGAATGAACCAACAGGAGGGGAGATAAGGAGTGAGATGCACAACAGCAGAATGCATAGCACAGCTGGAGCCAAAGCCAAGCCTGGGTTTGACATTCTGGGGTCCAAAGAACCTCTCTTTCAAAGTGCTGCTTCACTGTGGCTCAAACTTTGAAGTCTCTCTTTTGTTATAAGGGTTTCAAGTTGCGATAGATGTAGAGAGTCAAATTTGGTAATATTATTTTGCTCCTATTCTTTGATTCCAAATTAAAACCAAGCTTAGATGTAGATCAGGACATTTTCTGAAGGCATCTGCTCAGACATGTGACCCCACACAGAATTATATTCTGTCCCATCCACTAATTTAGCTGCTTTTAAACAGTTTGTGAATTCACCTTCACATCTGGAAATGTTCCTGGGGAGCTTCCATCCATTGTTCACACATTTGGATCCCATGGTGATAGGTGTTGAAGAGGTGCCATGCTGGTCTGCTGCAGAGAGACCTACCAGCCCTGCTTGAGTTGTGTCAAGTGGCAAAACTACCCTTGCTGAAGAGCTGGAGATGCCACTCCAGCATTACAAGGGCCATTACCCAGCAGTTCCTGTTGGCCTTTGTAGAGGTCTACCCCACCAGTCCCAAAGGGTATCATTACTAGCACAACTGCCTCAGATACCCAGCAGATCCATGATCAACAGGTTTAATGTTGGCAAGTCAACTGTTGGCACTTTGATTGTGAGGTGGATTAAAACCCTCAGACAATTTCTCAGATAATCCATAAACTGTGGGTATTGGGAATAAATACCCCCTTAAAGGGCTGGCTTCAAGAGAAAATGTTTCCTGTACTCAGCTAGGACCGTTAGTGGCATACGGTTTGCTGACCACAATGAGTACATGAATATATCAACCAAATAAAATGCTGCATAAGCATTAGGCTGCCCTTAATCAACTAGAAGGCACCTTCCTGAATGCCACAGAGAAATGAACCAGCTGGTGCTCAATAGGCTTTCTTCTCTCCAAATAAGACTGTAATCAACAGGACATCTGAGTCCACCTTATTTTCCAAGGCCTCATTCATCTCCTGCTCTGACTCACGAGATTATACGCAGTGCTAGCGCACTAAAAGGAAAACAGATTTTATTCCATAGCCAGGAGTTTCAACACAGTTGATCCTTCGGCCCAGCACATCCTACCCAGATAATGAAAGGGTGAAAGAATAATTTTTGTGTACAGAATAAAGAAGACCTTGTAAATCACCCTTCTCTCATGCTTTTGTTACTCCGAGTGATGGTGAGGTCACGCCTTGATACTTTAATCTACTTGGTCTGCCTTTATTTAATTTCTCCACATCAGCTACCCAGAAACAGCCGTCAGGAGCATGCCAGTCCCCCACGCATGGTGATAAAGATTTCAGAGTTCATTAGCTCAAAAAGAAAGTTTAGTTAAAATGTTTAGCTGTCAAGGACAGTGCAGCCACCAGGTGCAAGGTCTTTAACCTTTATCATTCTAGTATTTCCAGCCAGGAAACCTTGGCTGAAACAGGCTGCGAGTTTTCCAGCTTGGTGCTGGAATGGTATTCATGTGAGACTAACTTTTCTTAGTTCATTGAGAATTGGTATGCAGGTACCCAACCAGCATTGCTATTGGCCTCATACAATGATCACACATCCTGAGTTTCTCCTTGTCATGGGTTGAGTTGAATCTGCTGCTGATATTCAATACCATGCTGTTGTCATGCCAGCTTCAAAATCAAAGTGCTGGCTGGACCAAGACATCATGGGGCATGATGATCATGGCATCACTGTAACATGAGAAGCTTCCCGTTCTGGCTTCTGGATTTGGAGTGTTGGTCTTCTCCACTGAGCAGGCTGCAGGTCAGAGTGTGAGGGAGGTTACTGGCCTCTGCTGCTGCTTCTGCTTTTTGCAGCACTTTTCTGCACATAGGCTAAGGGAATTACCTTATCATCTTATTAAACAATCTTTATCTCAACACAGATGGGTTTTTGTGTTCCTTTCCCTTCCATCTGTGTGGGGAGAGGCGGGGGCCTTGCGAGAGTGTGCTATGTTAACCCAGCACATGTTCACGTGTACAAAGACAGCATCAAGCAACTTCATTCACGAAATGAAGGAAATTCAGGCAAAGGGTAACCTAACTGCAGAGCCAGGCTGCAAAACCAATGCATCTGGAGTCCCAAACCATGTGGGCCCTAGACAGAGAGGATCAGGAACTCAACACTGCTCTCTCATTATGGAATCTTACCATATCACAAAGTCACTGGAATACATAACTTGACCACCTGGGTCAGCACTTCAATACAAGTAATGGCATAACTCCATAGCAATGTCTTGACATGAAAGCATTCCAGAGAATGCCTAAGGTACAATAAATACAAGAAATACCTGTAAGAATTATTCACTCTTCCTTTTCCACCACTAATCTCATTTCTTATCTTGGTATCTTTTCTTTCCATTTTACACATTTTTGCAAACACTTTGAACTTCATAAGAACGAAGTGTTGGTTTCATGTGAAATCCTTCTGACCTGTCTGGAATCCCCTGAACTGCAAGTTATGGGCAATGAAGGAGGAAAGGTAGGAGAGCCAAGGGAGCTATGCACACATCTGAGCTATGCCTTTCCTGCCATGACAATTCACATCACTTCCCTTCCCATTCACTCTGTCTTTTGTGGCATCACCTTCAGTACTTGGTGTGCTGAAGGCTATGTTTTTGGTAAACAGTCGAGCCTTGGGTTTGTCTAGTTCCTTCTACAGATTTAGGTCTTTCTATTGCTGCGCTCCTGGGTTGGTATAACAGGGTTGGTTGGGGATAAGGTATGCTTGTGGGGGTGTGGATATCATGTTTTGGGTAATAATGTAGGATGTAAGTTTGCGCTTGAGAAGCCCCCCCAAAAAAGGAAGAAAGGTGCCAAAGGTTGGGGATGTCGCAGATCCCTATGTAGAGCTTCCCTCCACTCAAGCAGATCAACACTTCTACCCAACTTGGCCTTGGCCCATTGATCCAGCCTGTGGGTCGAAAATGGTGAGCTGTGAGCCCAACCAGATGTCTCATGAAAGGCGAGTTAAAGAGAAGAGGCAGAGGATGGCCCTGAAAAAGGAACCAGAGGTGCAAAAGAGCAAGTTGTGCTAGGGGTTTAGGGGGAAAGTATGGGCCTGAAGCTAGTCACGTAGGACATTCTATGCGGTGCGTTGCTGATTTCACGTGAGAAGAGCGATCAAGAAATAACCTGATACGACGGCTTTTGATACGTCGAGCAAGATTTTGAGAGGAGTGCATTATAAACCATGGAGTTGTGTATGTCAAGCATAGTCATGTCTAGGTAAGTATTATGTATAAGCAATACAAGAATGGTGTTAGTACTTGTATAGGAGTATTTGACTAAAACAACACATAGAGAATTACTTTAGAGTTAATAGGCATATGGAAGGTAATTTGTATAGTTGACTGATATATGTTATGTTTTAGGACATTAATGTAAATATACATAGGGTTTTTAGTAAGTATTAATATGAATGTACTGTGAAAGCCAACTGACCCAATACCAAAAGCTGCAAGTAGAAACTGGTAGTCATTTCCTCCCCCAGATCTGGGCAGCCTCTGTTCACTTGTCTTTGTAGTGCACTAAATGATTGGTAGATCAATCATCATCATCCCTTATCTCATTCTAGGTGTTCTTTGGTTTGGAAATGTTCTGCAAAAAAGAGATGTTCAGAGAGCATCTCCTAGGGCTACCCTCTCAGCGATAGCGTTGGAATGCTTGTGCCTTCCTCTTGCTGTTGAGCTGAACATTTGGCCAGGTTTTAAACCAGAAAAGTGTAGATTTAGACTAGGTATTAGAAAGAATTTTTTTAGAGTGAGGTTGGTGAGACACTGCAACAAGTTGCCCAGGGAGGTTGTGGATGTCCCTCACTCAGAGGCATTCAAGGACAGATTGGATGAGGTCTTGAGCAACCTGGTCTAGTGGAGGTGTCCCTGCCCATGGCAGAGGGGGTGGAACTTGATGATTTTTAAGGTCACTTCCAACTCAAAGCATTCTGTGATTCTATGATTTTATGATTCTGTGATTAGGGTGGCATCACCTCAGGCTCACTGGCCTGTGTTAGATGAATCCCAAAACATACCACAGCAGAGCCTCAGCTTTTCTGCATGCCTCCTAATTCAGACAGAAGCATGATGACTGGATGGAAGGAACCCTCTTCAGGGATTATTTCAGAGTTGCTGAACCCCAGCCCACCATTCTGCACTGATGAAATGCTGTTCACCTTTCAGCCTCTCTCTGTATCAACCTACCTATCTGTTAGGGATTATAATCACATTATAATCACCACCTGCCTCCAATGGGGTTCTGAAGCTAAGCATTTGCAAATATTTTAAGGTATTTGGGTTAAAGATAGGTTAAATAAAAGCTGATGTGACAAGTAAAGCTTATAATGTGCAGTAGTGCAAGGGACTAGATTTCAGATCTTTCAATGGGCTTTAAATCACACCTTTTCTTTTGAATAATAGTATAAACACAAACCATTTTCATCTGAGAGGCACCATAATGAGCATTTTGCTTTGAAATAAAAATATTTTCTTTTAAAAATACTCAAGCTCTCTTTACACTGCCAATTAATTCCTTAGTCAGATATGTAACCTCAGATCAGAATTTGAACTACTGCCACTTGCCTTAAAATTTTAAGCATCTTTTGTGGCTTATAAAAATAAGCCACAAATAAACTTATTTTGAGCACTACAGAATACAGACACAACAAGTTGAAAGCCAATTGTTAAACAAGAGAGCACTGTCCTAATCATAACAAAAAGAAAGCACCAGAGCGGGAGGTGAAAATAAACAGAAAGCAAACAGAACACACCATTGATTGAGTCCTTCATTATCTAGAAGAGCTTTTAATGGAGGAACCTCTATATGTGTGTGCCATTGCTCTTATCTCTTCGAAGGCAGAATGCACACACTGTAAAAATCAGTCACTTCATTTTCTGCTTGAAAAGATCATTGTAATTTTTTTTTTTTTTTTTTTTTAAAAAGAAGTGTCAGGGAGTGGAAGTCATGCTGATTTATTGGCAATTAAACCTGCAGAATTTCTGCACTCCTTTCAAAACAAAGGATCTCTGGGTAATTCAGCCTGGCAGATTACATGGTGGGCTATCTACAAAAAGGCATGCATCTTTTTGTTTGTGCACCACGGACACAATTGACTTGGTCTTACTTAGGAAATTGCTACTATTTTCTGTAAAATAATACCCATGGAGAGAGAGAGGTAAGATCTCTCTTCAAAATGCAAAGTTCTTTCCAATAGTAAAAATGATGGGCTTATTTCTCATCTGTTGAAGACAGCAAGTCTACAGATAAACTTCTTCAGCTTAAGCGTAAATAGGTGGTTAGCCAACAATGCATTGCTAAGGAAGATACTGTGTTCAGTTTCAAGGTACTCATTACAGGGAAGACATTGAGTTGCTGGAGCGGGTCCAGAGAAGGGCAAGGAAGCTGGAGAACAGGTCTTGTGAGGAACAGCTGAAGGAACTGAAGTTGTTTAGTCTGGAGAAAAGGAGGCTGAGGGGAGACCTTGCTCTCTACAGCTTCCTGAAAAAAGGTTGGAGTGAGGTGAGAGTCAGTCTCATCTCCCTAGTGATAAGTAATAGGATGAGAGGAAATAGCCTCAAGTTGCACCAGGGGAGGTTTAGATTGGGCATTAGAGGAAAATTCTTCACTAAAAGGGTTCTCAAACACTGGAACAGGCTCCCCAGGGAGATGGTTGAATCTCCATCCCAGGAGGTGTTCTGAAGATGCAGAGCAAAAAGGGATGTCATGGTTTAGCACCAGACTTGGTACGGTTAGATAATAGATTAATTCAGTCCTAAAGGTCTTTTCCTAACAAAATAATTCTGTGATTCAATTGCATTTGGTTTACTCCATGGCTGACTTTTCCATTCTTGAATAGATACTTCTGCATAAGCTTTCAAACCAGGCCTTATTGGCTTGGGAGTGTAGGTTTAGACTGAATATTAGAAAGAAATAATTTCCAGTGAGTGTGGTGAGACACTGGAACAGTTTGCTCAGGGAGGTCATGAATGCCTCCTCCCTGGAGATGCTCAACGCCAGGTTGGATGAAGCCTTGAGCAACCTGGGCTAGTGGAAGGTGTCCCTGCCCATGGCAGTGACATTGAAACTAGATGATTTTTGAGATAATTTCCAACCTAAACCATTCTGTATTCTAGAATATTCTATATTTTAAGAATATTCTATATTCTACCATTTCGTCACCTGTGGTGAGCACAGGATGAGCAGAGGACAGCTATCCTTTGGCAGAACCATGCAGGAGCCAAGAAGGAGACCTGCAGTGATGGCAGTGACCTTGGCAAAGCAGGCCAAGGCCAACCTCTACTGGGCCCATTGTACCTGGGATTCAAAATCAGTTGAGAAAATTCAGGTAGGACACAGCAGACTGAAGTTCGGCCTGTCAGCAGGTGCATGCTCATGCTGATGTTTCCCAGCCATATGGGGGGTAGAGAAAAGCAGCTGCCAGTCTGCCTTCACAGTTACAGGGATGGGCTCCCAGTGGTTAACACTGATTGGCAGGGAGATGGAACTACTGGACAGACTTCAGCTTGAGTCACTAAGGTGGGAACTGGAGCATCTACTTTAGGAGGAAAGGCTGGGGTTGTGTAGCCTCAAAAAGAGGAGATTGAGGGGAGAATCTCGTGAATGCTTACCAATATCTAAAGGGCAAGTGTAAGGAGGGTGGAGCCAGACTCTTCTCAGTGGTGCCCAGTAACAGGACAAGGGGCAGTGGACACAAACTGGAACACAGGAGGTTCCACGAACATATGAGAAAAGAACTATGAAGAGTGGCAGAGCACTGGAACAGGCTGCCCAGAGAGGTTGTGGAGTCTCCTTCCCTGGAGGCATTCCAAACCCACCTGGATGCATTCCCATGTGATGGACTCTAGGAGATTGTGCCCTAGCAAGGGGGTTGGATTGCTGATCTTCAGAGCTCCCTTCCAAGCCCTACCATTCTGTGATTTCTGTGTGAAAGTGGACTCTTGAAGGCCATCTTGTCCAAGCCACCTGAAGTAAGCAAGGCCATCTGCAAATAGATGAAGTTACTCAGACACCCATCAAGTTGGACCTTGAATGTCTCCAGGGATGGGGCCTTCAGTGCCCCGGGCAACCTGTTCCAGTATTCTACTGTTCTTGTTGGAAAAAAACGTCCTCCTAATGTCCAACCTAAATCTCCCCTGCTCCAGTTTCAAACCATTGCCTCTTGTCCTGTCACTACAGGCTCTTCTAAACAGTCCCTCCCCAGCATTCTTGTAGGTCGACTTCAGGTATCAAAATGCTGCTATAAGGTCTCCCTGGAGACTTCTCCAGGCTGAATGACCCCATCTCTCTCAGCCTGTCTTCACAGGAGAGGTGTTCCAGCCCTCTGACTCTCTTTGTGGTCCAGTAGGTCCATGTCCTTTCCATGTTGATGAGTCCAGAGCTGGACACACTACTCCAGGTGAGGTCTCAGCAAAGCAGAATGGCAGCATTACCTATTTCAGTCTGCTGGCCACACTTCTTTTGATGCAGACCATGATGCAATTGTCCTGCGCTGCAAGTGCCCGTTGTTGGCTCATGTCCAGCTTCTCATTCACTAGTAGCCCCAAGTCCTTTTCTGCAGGGCTGCTCTCAATTTCATCATCCTCCAGCCTGTATTGATAATGAGGATTGCTCCAACCCAGGTACAGGGCCCTGTACTTCACCTTATTGAACCTCATGAGATTCACCTGAGCACACTTCTCCAGGCTGCCTAGGTCTCTCTGGATGGCATCCTGTCCCTTACTCTTATCACCCACACCACTTAGCTTGGTATCATCTGCAAACTTGCTGAGTGCATTCAGTCTTGCTCTTTGTATCATGGATGTCTTCATTAGAACAGCACTTGTCCCAGTATGAACCCCTGAGGGACACCACTTGTCACCCATCTGCATATGGACATTGAGCTGTTGGATGTGACCATCCAACCAGTTCTTTATCTGCTGAGCAGTCCACTCATCGAATCCATACCTCTCCAAGTTAGAGAGAAGTATGTTATGGGGGAATTGTGTCAAAGGCTTTACAGAATTCCAGATAGATGACATCCATTGGTCTTTCCTTGTCCACTGACCGTAGTCACTCCATTGTAGAAAGCCACCAGGCTGATGAGGCAGGACTTGCCCTTGGTGAAGCCATGCTGGCTGTCTCAGATCACCTCCCTGTGCTCCACATGCTTAGCTTTAGGGAGGGTCTGTTTCATGATCTTCCCAGGCACAGAGGTGAGGCTGGCAGGTTGGTAATTTCCAGGATCCTCTTTTCTACCCTTTTTAAAAATGAGCACAGATCCGAAGTTTCTTCCTGGGAGGGGCCTCCAGAAGTCCTCTTTATTATGCTGTAAAATTGTGAGTGCCCCCAGGACTGAAAGATCAGGCTAAGCAAACAGTAAAGTTCTTGCCCTCAAAATCTTAAAGCTGAAGGCACAAGCAGAGGACAATGCACCAGAAGGCAGAGCAAACACGGCAGAGGGTTTAGCTTTAAGAGAAGAAATAATAATTTTTAAAAAAAGAAGAAGAGGGTTTAATGTCATTAATCGGGGAAAAAAACAAAAACAAACACGTGGGAAAAGGGTGGGAGGGAACAAAATAGAGCAGCACACGGTGGTTGTGGATGTGCGAAGGGAAAGGAAAACGAAGCGAAACTAAAAAATTAAAAGGAGGGTTTATGTTTGAAATTCGAGTTTGGGGGACAGATGTGATATTTGGGGGGAAAAAAACTTTTCTCAGAAGGCCAGAACGCTGGAGGCGGGATGAGAAACCTGGAAGCCGCTGGCAGCTAGCACACCGCGCCGGCGGGGAGGGTGATGGTGGCGGCGGGGCGGTGCGGATAGGCGGTACCTGCGGCGTGCACAGGGGGTGGGTTGTTCCCGGTTGCCATGGGGAGGCGGGAGGGTGGTGCCGCCGCCGCCGCCGCCGCTGCCGCTGCGCAGGGAGCAGCTGCTCCTTGACACATCCCCCTGCTGCCATATTGTGTCCGTGCTGCCGGCCGCACGGCTTCATGACCGCGGTGAGTGGGGCCGGCGAGCTCGCCCCTTCTCTCCCCACCCCTTACTCACGCCGCTCTGTTTCTTGATTTCTGCCTTTTTTGTTGGTTTGATTTGGTGTTGTTTTTTTTCTGGCGGGTGTAGGGTTGGTGGGTTTTTATTGGCGTGTTTTGTTGGAGATTTTTGGGGCTCGCGGGTGAATGGGGAAGGAGCAGAGAGCGGGGCGGCGGGTCTTGCTGGTGCTGGGCGGGGGCGTGGCGGGAGTGCCTGCTCTGTGTGTGTGTGTGTCCGGAGGGATTCTGCCGCTGCCACGCGTGTAGAGGGGGAAGCGACACCTTCCTCCCCCCGGCCCCCCGGCGTGGGGACAAGGCGCGGTGGCGGCGCTTCCTCTTCAGCCGCTCTCGATGCGTGAGGGTGGGTGCGCGTGGTGCGTGGGGACACCCCTCCCCTACCCCAGAAACCCGCCGTGGCTGTGCCGGCAGCCGAGCTACACGTTTCCCCTGCGCAGCCTCCGCAGCTCCTCCTCCTGCTCCCGGCGCGGCTCTGCGAGCATTCGCGCGCCCGCGGGTTTTACGCGGGTCAGGTCCCGCGGCAGTCCAGGCCCTGGCGCTTCTCTGCGCGCCTCGGGTGAGGAGACGGCGTCCAAGCCGCGCAGCGACTCGGCAAGCGCAGCCCCGGCGTGCCCCTCATCTGCGGCTCACGGCGGTTAAAGGCCGAAGCGGCTTACTGAATAAACACCTTTTGGCCGTACTCTGGTCTCCACAATCGGTAGGAAGCCGCCACGGTGCCTGTGACTTGCAGAGATGAGGGTCAAGCGGGAGGATGTGTTTCGAGGGTCTTGCAGTTTGGGTTAAAACACTGGAAGGGGCTCATGAAGGAGGTACTGGAGCCAGGGCTGGATCTGCACGTGGCCCCGAAGAGTTTTTACTACTTTTTTTTTTTTTTTTTTTTTTTTTCCTGGGGGGGGTGGGGGTGGGGNTTTTCTTTTTTCCTGGAGGGAGTGGGAGTCGGGGGAACAGGGCTGGTGAAGTTGGGCTGTGGAAAGCGCTGTCTGAGGGGCAACATCCCACTGCCCGCCTATCTTACCCCTACTTGCGCACACTCCCGCTATCCCAGTTCATATGGAAACTGGGGGTTTTGTTGGCAAAGATTTGGATTCTGACGACATCCAAACAAAAGACTAAAGAGGACATAATAAAAACGATCAAATAAAGAGTAACCTTGAGCAAAGTCCAGCAAAATTCCCTGCCCTTATATTTTGCATGTAATATGACGTAGGTATGTATGTACACACTCCAAATCTTGTTATTGGTGGATTTTAATTCAGATGGATGTTAGTAACAATTGGGTTGAAATATATTGACATACTAATTCCGTCATTTTTGTTGTGTTTTCTTGGTTTGAGGTCCCTTTCCCGTTCTAAAAGTCTGGCGTGATGCTGCATCTATGCAAGAAAAATTAAGATAAACCCATCTTCTGTTAGAAAAGTTGAACTAGTTTGCAGTTGGTTGGTTTGTTGGGTGGTTGGTTGGTTTGTTTTCTTTGCAGATGCCATCCTGTTTCCCAAGCTCTGCAGAAAATGGTTGGGCACACGAGCTCTTCTGAACTTAAAGCTGTATAGTAGCAGTTCACAGGGCATAGAGCTTGAGCTAACGAACTTATCTGAGTGTCAGGGTATGCCATTTCTGACCCACATGCTACCAGAGTGGTTCGGCTTCTACTAGGGGTTCATTTATGTCCATGTATGACTTTAGTTTTGTAGAAATAGGGAGGAGATAGTAGTCCTCGCTCTCTATGTTTGTTGCCTAAAATATATATAGAATTTTTCTGTGCTCTTAATTTTGTGGGTTTTTTTAAAATTGCTTAGCTGAACAGTGTTGCTGTACACTGTTCATGCTTTCAGAGCACAGTGGATATATGTTGGCTTTAGTTTTAAGAGTGGGTTGGAGATGTTGCTGCAGTCTTTGCCCTGGAGAGTAGGGGGCTGGAAGGAGCTAGAGACATTGATCTTAAGTTGCTTCAGGTGTGCAGCCCTAAGTGGCCTTCATGGACCTTGTTGGAATAAAACTCTGTTGATGTTTTTGTTGTCAGCATGTTGGCCAGAAGATGAAGTTGTGACCTGCTTTGTGTGCTGCCGAAGCTCTGCAGTGATTGCTCAACTCAGAAGTAAGATTTTAATATTGCTATTAGTTTAATGCAAAAGGGACACCGGCCAAGGAGGTGCTACCTTAACAGCTCAAATCCCCGCAGATTTTTCTGCTCAAGAAGCTGTTTTGTGTCCTCTGGGGAGCTTGGGATGGAAGGCACCAACATTGGCAGCAACTATCTCAGTGTCAGAATATGCCAGTCCAGGAAGTAAAGGAGCAGATACTGGGATGTGTAATGGTCCCATTAAATGAGAAAAAGGACCACCTGGTGAGTGAGCAGAGTGCTTGGGATGGAAGACAGAGGCTTAGGGACATTCAAACTGATTTTTACCGTCTTTGTTAACCATAGGCTCTGTATGCTCAATGCAGCCGATATGAAAACCTGATGCGTTGGGTATCAGCAAACTTTGGGTCAGTGAGATGGCTTGGCACCTGAAGGTGCTGTGTGTGAAATGAGTTTAAACTGTTGAGAAATTGATGCAGTTCTTGTGTAGAAATGTTGCTTCCTGTACAAACAGTAGAAGTTTTGATGCTGATTTTACTGAGGTTGTAATTCTACCTTTCTTCTATGTTGTCACTCCTTGGCTACCTGTCTTTGAGGTTGAAAGGAGCTGCTATTTATGAGAGGCAATACCCTAGGCACTTTTTCCAAAGGCAGGTTCAGATTACTTGATTGGAATGAGCTCTACAACAGGATTATAGCCAGCGGGATGACAAAGTAGAGGTGTTGGGAGGAGTCACTGTGCCCACAGCCACTGATGCTGTGCATCTCTTGTGCCATTCCGTTCAATAGGGTAGCCTTACTACACTGCTGTGGTGCAGAGTGAACTGTGTGAAAGACAACTTTCCTCTCCTGACTGTAAATCAGTGAAAGCAGCTTTTAGTCACAGTAAGCAAAGGCTATCAGTGCTACAGATGTGTACTTGCTACCTTTTAGTACAAATATAAATTATCTGTGGTTTATTCCACTTGGATCCCTGAGATTTCTTTTTCTGGCTCTTGCTGTTCCTCCCCTTTCCAGTCATGAGGTGTGTTAAGTCCAAGCTTATATGTAGGATGCCACTGCACTGACTGCAACTTTTTTGAGGGAAGTTAATGGAGGCAGCAAGTGCCTCATCCTAGCTCTTCTGCCTCGCTGTCCCACAACCCAAATGGTGGTAGGCAACTTCCTGCTGTCAGCAACCCTCGGTGACTCACGTCAGCAGCAGCTTCATCTCTCAGCAAACTTGCAAGTGCAAACTTGCAAGTGCAAACTTGCAGGCTGCAAAGGCTGTCCACATCCCAGTGCAGCAACTGAGAGGGTCGGTTTGGATGGCTGTGTTGTGTCTCTTCCCAAGGTCAGCACTTTTCCTCTGCTCCCTGCAAAAACACCCACAGGTAAAACAAGAAAACCCCGAGATGCTGCTTCAGTTTTCGTCTGGCTTAGACTTTTGTGTGTGATACTTATTTTGTTTGTTCCCTGTTGTATTACACGTCCCTTCTGACTGCACACGGTGTGATGATGAACTCTCCATCCCATCCTCATTGCGCTGGCTAAAAGCATGCAGCAGTGTTCTGGGGTACTTAGAGAATATTCTGCTCTTGTGAGGCCTCAACTGGAGCATTGTGTCCCCTTCTGGAGCCTCCAGCAAAAGAAGGATATGTATCTGTTGCGAGAGGGTCCGAAGAAGGGCCACAAAGATGATTGGGGGCTGCAGCACCTCTCCTGTGAGGTCAGGTTGAGGGAGTTGAACCTGGACAAGAGAGGACTCTAGGGAGACCTTATAGTGGCCTTCCAGTACCTGAAGAAGGCTACAGAAAAGCTGGTGAAGGGCTTTTTATATGGGCCTATGGCGACAGGACAAGGGGGAATGGTTTTAAACTAGAGTAGGGCAGATTTATACTGGGCTTTAGGAAGAAGCTCTTTACTGTGAGAGTGGCAAGACAATGGAACAGGTTGTCCAGAAAAGTTGTGGATGCTTTATCCATAGAAGTGTTTAATTAAGAGTAGGCTGGATGAGGCTTTGGGCAACCCAGTGTACTGGGAGGCATCCCTACCCATGGCAGAGGGGTTGAAATTAGATAATCTTTGAGGTCCCTCCCACCTCAAGCCATTCTGTGATTCTATGTATACAACTGAAGTCAGCAAGCAGGAAACAGCTTGCCCATGCTTTGGCGATAAATTAGGTGGTACAGAAGAATTGCTGTCTGATACTAGCCAGTGTTTTTATGACCCCTGGTACTCTGCCTCCTCCCTGTAACATGTTATGACCGTGGAAGCATGAAGGTTGGGTCACACTCACTTTGGAGAGGGCTGCTGGGCTCTTCTTAGTGCTGAGTGCCTGGAGGTCTGTATGGTTGGCAACCAGGGAGGCTAGCTGCTGTGTCCGGGGTAGAAATATCTGTCACTGAATGGTTGCTTGCATGCCAGGACCATTCTAAGAGAAGTCTGGAATTTGTGCAGATAATATGGATTTCTAATTTTTTTTCTTAGTGTGTTCAGATTATTTTCAGTTGTGTTCAAACTAGACTTTGAGCTCCCTACTGTTTTCTCATAGTTATGAGACTCCATTGAACTGGCTCCTGCTGCAGAAATCACCCCCTACCCTCGTCTTTCTGTACCCCATGTAAGGACTGGGGTATAAATTTGGTGTATTTTCACCCAGTTCACAGGATGATAGTGGTCAGAAGGGGCCTCTAGAGATCTTCTAGTCCAGCACCCCCACCAGAGCTGGTTTTGAATGACTCCAGAGATGGAGACTTCACACCCTCATTGGGCAACCTCTTCCAGTGCTCCAACAACCTCAATGTAGAGAAGTTCCCCCTCATGTTTAGATGGAACTTCTTACATTCACATTTGTGCGCATTACTTCTTGTCCTGTCACTGGGCACCACTGGAAGAAAAAATCCTAGTGCCCTTTACTCAGGTCAGCCATACCAATGGACAATGGGTGCCTTGCAGGACAACACTTCCCTGAATTTCTTGCCAGTGGTGGGTGTTCTAAAATGCAGGCCTGGCCATAAAAAATCTGCAGCTTGGCCAGGGAGGTGAGCACAGTGAAGAGCATCCCTTTGCTGTGCCTCAGGCTTTGGGGGAAAACTTGTGCTGCAGGAGCAGGAGAGGGGAAACAACAAGTAGTGGAAGCTTTGTGAGCACACAGTCATATTGGTAAGATGGCAGTGGCCTCATGTTATGGCTCCCATAACACTTCTAAAATAAGTGTTGCAGAAGGGTCACTCAGTGCAAAGCTTCAAATTGTTAGGTTTTAGCTGAAAATTGTGAGTTCTGGTTCTTGAAGTCTAAAGAAGGCAGAAAAGCTGGATGGAAATGATAGCACTATGTTTTCTAGTGTTGGTAAATTGGTACTGACACCAGTTGAAACGTAGCTGTATTCCTTCTGTTTCAAGATGATGGTAGAGAAACCCTGGAAAGGGAGTTAGCATCACAATTATTCTGCCAGGCATTGACTTGGTTCACTTGTATAAGCCACTGATATGTTCACATTGGTATTTTGCATTAGTGCATTTATCATACAGTGTACTGAACCTAAGGAACATAACTCAAAGGCGTCTCTTAAAAAACTACTTTTGACATTTTTCTTAGAAGCACTTCTCTTCCCCCCCCCCCCCCCTTCTTTCCAGCGCAGGGCGTTATATATAATTGTATNCCCCCCCTTTCTGTGACAGGAAGGGATTTTCTTAATAGTTTAGATTTTGCTTGCTTGTTTGTTTGTTTGTTTGTTAATTGTTGTTGTTTTTTCACTTTCCAATTTCTGCATTAAACTGTTTTCATATGTATATTTTAAATCTGAGGCACAGAGAGCTGAGTCTGATAGTGGTTGGAGCCTTTGGAAGGGCTTCCTGATTGCCCTGTAAGCAGTGCTAGGATAAATGGCCCAGTGGCTGTGGGTGGTGTACAGGGTCTGTATTTGGGATCCAGGCATGTCCGAACTTACATCTCGCCTTTGTTTCAAACTCACCTGTGTGTATGTATTGAATTATAAAAATGAACACTTTTTGCATACAAGTTAGATCTCAGATGAAATCTTCCTCTGACTGTGATCATGGTTTTGTTCCTTCCCTTTTTAAATGTTGCAACATTTCTTAACTTTTCCTCATATTGGGCTTTTTTTTTTCCTTCATTGACATTTTTGTTTGTTTCTTTCTTTCCTGCCTTTATATCACGGGGTGCAGGAGAATATTGAAAGCTTGCTAAAATGAGGCTTGGAAGTATTTCAGAAAAGTATTTCTTTTCTTTTGATCCCACTGATCCCAAAGTTAAAAAGAAATACCTGACCTTATAGCTTGTCTGCTACCTCAGTTGGGTTTTGTGGGATTTTTTTCTGACTGACTTCAAGAAGCAGATGGTAAACACCTGAGGGGAGACCTCCACTGCTCTCTCGAACTCCCCAAAGGGAGATTGGAGCGGGGAGGGAGCAGACTCTTCTTGGTGGCAAGCGACAACTAGAGGAAATGGTTTCAGGGAGTGCCAGGGAAGATTCAAGCTGTATGTTAGGAAATATTTCTTCACCGAAAGGATTCTCAATCCAGTGGTCTGCCCAGGGCAGCGGTGGAGTCACCATCCCTGGAGATGTGTAAGCAGATTGTAGCCTTGGCACTTAAGGATATAGTTTGAGTGCTGTGTCGAAGGTTGGACTGGATGATCTTGGACCGCATGATCTTTGAGGTCTCTTCAAACCGAATATTTTCTGTGATTCTTAATGATTTTTCTTAAACAGTTATTTTTCCTTCTGCAAGCCAAGAGGAGGGGGGAAGGGCAAGGACCCCACTAGCCATGAGTGCTGCCCCAGGGGAGCATTGACTTCAAGAAGCTGCTAACTACCTTTGTAATGGGTCTTTATTTTTCCTTTTGCCTCTCTTTTGCAAGCCAAGAGGCGGGGGAAGGGCAGGGACCCCACTTGCCAAGTACTGTCCCAGAGGAGTGTCTCTGGGTGCCTTCTGTTGCTGGGGGGCTGAGGGGGGTGCAGCTGCCGCTCCTCCCTGCAAACAACGGGCCCCAGCTTGCCAAAATGTACGGCCAAGAGGCGGTTTTGTTCTCGGGAGACCGTAATGCCTTTAGTTGTCTTGGATACGTGACATCATATAGCGCTATAATCAAATATAAGCTTTTCTCGGGGCTGGGCAGGGGGGATTTCAGCTGACCTCCAGCCTGCGCAGCCACTCCTGTGAGGTGGACAGGCTGAGACAAAGGAGGTAGTGGAGGGGTGAGGTTAAATTAATGGGGAGGAAAATGGTCTGGTGTCATGCTTTTAATGCTCCGGATCAAATGGATGTGGAGCATTTTATCGATGCATTTTCACTGGTTGTGCCAAGTGCTGGGTTTTTAATTGCTCTTCCCTGTGACCATCCGAAAACTTGAGCCTGGTCCTGTGCTTGGAAGCTTTTCTCAAAGTCGTGTAGGTGAGCAGTGATAAGTAATTTGTGGTAATTTTTGGGCTGTTTTAACAACAATACATACATGTATTTAGCATGGAATGATAGAATGCATTGGGTTGGAACAGACCTCTACGGTCCAACCTAGTCCAACCCACCTGCAGTAAGCAGGGACATCCCCAACTAGATAAGGTTGCTCAGAGCCCCATCGAGCCTGACCTTGAATGTCTGAAGGAATGGGGCCTCCACCACCTCCCTGGGCAACCCGTTCCAGTGTCTCACCACTCTCATAGTGAAGAACTTCTTCCTAATGTCTCTGGTGTCAAGACACTTCCCATGGGAATACAAAAAATCAATAGAAGAGTTTGCTGTAGGTAGAATTGCTTGCATGCAAAAAAGCATTTGCCCTTCTTTTTAAATGCTCTTTCATAGCCTGTTGGTAGTGGTACAAAAATTGTGCATGGAATACACCAATGTGCAGGCTCTGTAACTAGGACTGCATACTCTCAGCTTGTTGCACAGAGAGTGGTTGAAGAGTTGCTATCACTAACCCAAGTGTATGGCTAAAAATCAGACAATGCACAGTAAGATTTACTTTTTATTTTTTTTTTTTTCAATCTAGAGGGAAATTACTATGCTGTTAGCAGGTTCCAGAGCTTCCCACTACCAGCAAAGGTGACCTACTTGTTCAGCTGGTCCAACAGAAATAAATAGGTGTACTTACTTGTGGAGAAGGTTGGCCTAACTTGGGAACACTGATGTTGTGCCAGGTGCCAAATGGCACCTTTCATCTGATGCTAGTGAAGAGTCGGGTAACAGCAGCAGTTCTTCTCACACACTACAAGACATCTCTTAATGAAAAGGCTGAATTCTTTCTTGCCAGGCTGGTGCATCCAGACATAGTGACCATAAAACCAGCATCTGTGCACTTTTAACTGCAATGATGCTAGTTTTGGACAAGGTCATCTTTGGTGGGACAGAGCTAGAGCTTTGTCTCTTGGACCTGGACTCTTGAAACTGAGACTTTGAGAAGGGCTGCTGTGACAAGGAAGGGGGAGGGGAAAGATGCTTCCCTGCTTGCCCGAGGGTATGCCCAAAGGAGCCTCTGCTTTTGTTAAGCAGTTGGTCTGTGTTAAAGCAGCTTTGTTTTCACAAGATGCTCGCACATCCAAAGCATTCACTTCTGTAACAGAACTTAGTGGTGCTCAAGGTCTTCAATCAAAATGAAGTTGTAGCTGTTAATGTGTCTGGGCGTTTCCAAACTTGGTTTAAGCCCAGATGTTAACCTCTGCTGGGCTGACCTTCCAGACTCCATAATCTTTCCCCAACTTGACTCTTCAGTGAGTTTGTAAGATTACAAAAACTACTGCCTTGTCTTGCAGTGTTGAATCTCTTCCAATCTGTTAGGGCTTCTCTGAACCTGAACTGCTAACTGAATCCACCTTCAGCCTTATTCAGCCTCTTTAAACCTGGGTTGTGCTGTTGGGTCATAAGTAGCCTGAAAGACTTTACTGGACTTTGGGTACTGGACTATTGAGTGATGCTAAAAATCACAGCACTGCTGGAAAGGACGTAGTCTTTCTTGTCTCTTTTCTGCTGTCACCTAACTTGAGTGCAAGCAGCCTCAGTTGACTTAGCAGCCATTTAATCTTCTTGCTGTAGATTCCTAGTCCATTGCCATGCAAAATAAGTGTACCTCTGCTGTAGCTCTTTGTGTTAGAGGAGTAGATGTTGGTTTTTCTTTTGAAGGTGCTTAGAGGAGATAATGTTTCAACTCTTTAGGATTTAACTGCATGATGCTCTTAAGCTTTGAATACTTTGGCTTTCGGTTCCAAGCCCTAATGCTCGTTAACAGCGGCATGCTGAGCTAGTCTTTAGTTAGTAGAGCAAAGCACATGGGACTGTTGCACAGTTTTTAGAGGTGCAGTTAAAGCTGTGTTCACCCAGCTGCAGGTTGCCTTCCAGCTCTGCTTGGGCGCTGGCACTCTGCTTGCTAGAATTGCAGCGAGTCTCTGGGCATTCAGCAATGCTTAGGAATACTGAAAGGTGTCAGGAGGAAGGGGCCAGTCTTTTTTTCAGTGATGCCCAGTGACAGGACAAGAGGTAATGGGCACAAACTTGGACATAGGAAGTTCCATCTAAACATGAGGAGGAACTTCATTACAATGCAGATGGTGGAGTGCTGGAAAAGTTTGCCCAGAGAGCTTGTGGAGTCTCTGTAGTCATTCAACACTCACTTGAATGCTGAGCTGTACAGCCTGCTGTAGGTGAACGTGCTCTGGTGGGAGTGTTGGACTAGATCATCTCCAGAGGTGACTTCCAACCCTTATTCTGTGATTCAACATGCCAGCCAACAATGAAACATTTCCACCTGCCATCCTGCTTTGGTAAGGAGTGGCTATGGGAGACTGGGAGGAGAGGGGTGTGGAGCCTTTCTCAGCAGCTGAGCAAATGTGTCATACGGAAATGGTGAAATGGTTTCCCTGCAGAGCTCGTGCTGCCTTTGGAGTAGGTGGAGAGGTAGGGAAGGTGGCAGCAAGGCACTGAAGGAGTGGAAGATAAATTTAAGTGGCCTTACAGCACTCCCCTGTGCTCTTAACCTTGCCCTTCTGCTAGATTTTCCCCTCCTCTCCCTACCTGTTTCCCATGGTTGATGATGATTGAGCTTGGGTGGGAGCACTGTGGTGAGCAAGTCCTCAGTGGCTACCTGCCTCTTAACTTTGAACCAACTTTTCTGGCCAGTAATAGAGAGAAACTTCAGGAACAAATCTGAAGGTCCAAGTATGTACATTTGTATCATGGTGCCTGCATTAGAGAGCGTCTTCCATGCTCTCATCTTCTGATTTTCTGCTCTCCTTGGTCTTACTGTGCGTTTTCCATTTAGTCATCCCTATCCTCAAGTCCCTGCTAGCTTGTACCAGAGATAGCTTTGATGAACCACATGACCCTTATGTAAATCATTAAACCTCAAATATTGGGGGTGGTGATCTTGAAAATGATAGTTTGGAAGCCGAATTGTCAGAATCCTGTCTGCTTATGGCTGAGCAAAGCACACGTGTATAAGAAATTAATTTTGAATGTCACTTAAGGTCTGCATGAATGAAGAAGGACTGTGAAAAGTGCGTATGAATCTTGTGTGGCTTCAGATACACTGCAGTGGCACTGCTATCCCTCTTCACCAGGCTACTAGAGGTAGAAAGCAGTACAGCCTCGGCTGAATAGTTTAGAGATGTTCCTACGGGGCCCATGGTGCTTGAGAGGTGAGACAGACATTAACATGTGTCCCAGGTTGGGAACTATAAGGTTAAAAAAAAATCCTCTAGGGACTAAGAGATTGTTATTCAATCCCATAATTTTGCTATCTCTTCATAAACTCAGGGCAAGGCAGCACATTCTCCTTTCCTCCCCCTCCAGCCTTGTGTCTGGCTGGCCTTGCTTTATCAGGACAAACATGTAAGGAGCAGGCCTGGTTTGGAGCCTCCAGAGGCTGTGTTTAGGCCTCTTGGATGGCAGAGGCATAGGGGGGGGAGAAGGATTGGAGCACTGGGGAGTATAGATTTAGTTTTGGGTTGGGAGAAAATTCAAGGGGGTTTGCTTATGGATTCTGTATCTGCCTTATAATTTCTGTCTGTAACTCTCTCCAAATACTGTTTTTTCTCCAAGTCATTTGAGAGCTTCACTCTCTCTGCTCTTGAAACCCATGACAACATGTCTGGTAATGAGCCCATCTGTGGAGTACCCTCTGAAGCTGCCCAGGTTGATCTTTGTCTAGGAGAAGGACAAGCTTTTGATGGCTTTGCAGTCCTTTCCTTTCTTCAGACAGCCGACGGGAGTCAACTGGACAGAAGGAGAGTTTACAATGTTCTGACACAAAAAGCAAAGCAAGAGCAGGTTAATGTGGTATAAATTTAGCACATTGTGTTGCTGGGGCTGAGATGATGCTGTCCAGGGACAGTGGCTATCTTCAGAAAGGCAGTGCCAAAACTGTCAGTTGATGATTGTCCTGGTTTGAACTGGAACAGAACTAACTGCTCAGCACTTTGACTTCTCAGCTCAGTCCCTTCACAGTGACTTCACTTTCTGAAGCCCATGGCATGTTTTCACAGACAGTGGCTGCTTCTAGACATGATAGCCCTGATGTTTACAGTTACTGCTGAGGACTGGTATACAAAAGGCTCTTGCTTATGCTTGCTCCTATACAAACCAAGGTTGCTGCTCGATCCTGTTATCTTGTTTGGGTGCTCTAAGTGGAAGGGTTGTAAGTAAAAAGGCCACACGTGCAAAGAGAAGCAGACAGGACAGGTGACCCAAACCAACAAAGTGCTCCATTCCATAGATGTCATGCACAGTATAAACCCGAGGGACCATGGAATTAGTGTCCAACACCCCTTGCAGTAAGCAGGAACATCCCCAACTAGATCCAGTTGACTCAGAGCCCCATAAATCTTGATCTTGAATGTCTCCAGGGATGGGGCCTCCACTACCTCCCAGGGCAACCTGTTCCAGTGTTCCACCACCCTCACAGTAAAGAACTTATGCCTGATGTTCAACCTATATCTGCCCTGCTCCAGTTGAAAACCATTGCCCCTTGGCTTAGTGCTACAGGCTTATGTAAAAATCCCTCCCTAGCTCTCCTGTAGGTCCCCTTCAGCTACTGGAAGGCTGTTAGAAGGTCTCCCTGGAGCCTTCTCTTCTCCTGGCTGAACAATCCCAATGCTTTCAGCCTGTCAAGCTCTCTTCTGTGGCCAGTGTCTGAGGAGGACTTTGTCTGTTCTTCTGCTTTCTATCCCAGTCTGTGAGTTCCTGAATCCAGTTCCCATCTGCTGCTGAGTCCAGTCTGCGACTCCCCTGGTCCCTGCCCTGCAGCATCAGTGCTGGTGTTCTCTATTGGTTTTGTACATATTTGTATATATTTAATTGTTATTAATATTTTTCTTTTTATTGTTACTGTTTCATTAAAGCCGTTTTAGTTGCTTGTGTTTTTTCCCCCAACCTGTAAGTTTACCATATTTTCTTTGTGAAGGGGGAGGGATGAATAGAGAGCATCTGTCATTCGTTTAGTGACCAGCCCAGCCTTAATCCTTGACAGTGGTTCTTGATGTCCCCGTTACTGACATCGCAATGGACTTAAATGTTGAAATTATAATGACTCGTCCTGCTGCATAATCTGTTGTTTCTATATTTAAGTTATCTTTCATGGAATGTTTTGTCTAGACCACTGGAGAATACCCTTGCCCTGGCTATGGAACTGTGCTTGTATTCTTTCTCATGTTTATTGGATTATAATAGTGTAATAATGGCCTTTATAGCTTTCTGCAGAACATATTTTTTTAAATTTCTGCTGATGTGTTCATGTAGAAGATGTGTGAAGTGGTGAACTAGGTACTGAGAAAGTAGTAGGAGATGTGGATTTTTGTAATGCACCTACTAAGAGGAACAGGACACTAGCCTATATTTATTTACTGTAAGTATATTACCTGCAAATAATATTAAGTAGGGTATTAATTATTCTAGTGATTCTCTACTAACACATAATAGCATGCAAACACAAACAGCATGACACCACAAGGTTTACCTGATTTTTTTTTTAAAGTGCCAGTTGAATAATTTAAAATGCTTCACTTCCCTCTGTTTTGGAGGAGACTGTGAGCATCCCTAGCCTGTATATGTGTTGTAAAACAGACGTTATCGCCCTGCTTTATCAAAAGAATAAATGGAGTGACCTAAAACTGCATGTGCATGTTCTTGATATGCCATGCTGACTGAAGATTTGCAGAGGGTTGTTTCATGCAACATGAACCAAGTGCTAAAAGTTGCTAATGCACACCTGGGAGGTGTAAGCTAGTATGTAGCTGGCTGAAGAGGTGCTGAACAAGAAGGTAAAGTTGCTAATTATAAGGAAGAGGGTGCAACTCCACTGCAGCAGAACTGGGATTTGTCTCACTGTGAATTTTATCACTGGCTCTTCCTTTGTTTTTTAACTTAAGAAAGAGGATTGAAAAAGCTGACATAAGTATATGCTCGTATTGCTGTGTTTAAAGCTACCAATCACTGACTACCAATATAAACCTGCTCTGATGGCTTGAGGGAAAAATACATTGTAGGGAGAGCAAAGCTACTTTTGACCTGAGTGATTTGTATTGCTTTAATTTTTTTTTTTTTTTTTTAGCTACTGAGCTGGTAGTTAGTAATGCCCATCTGTGCACCTAAATAGAGAATTTAAGGGGTGATTTCCAGCACTAGTACTGGTAAGCACTGGTGCAGGTGTTACTGTCAAAACAGCTTTGCAATAGCTGATGCAAAAGCACATGAGCAGGTGAAAGAAGTAGAATAAGTTGCTGGTAGCAAACCCAGTGTGTTTTTAGGTGAAGGCACAAATTCTGCACCCCGTGCCTGGCAGCAACCAGGGTCTGCCAGGGCTCTGGTTCCTGTTAGGGAGCATAAAACAGATGTATCCTGTTGCATTTCTGTGTCACTGCATCACGCCTCCATTGCACACACCACTCCTGTCCTCCCTGCCCAGGCAAGTAATTGAGGCGCCATCCCTGGAGATGGTCAAGGTGAGGCTTGAGAGGGCTCTGGGCAAGCTGATCTAGTTGAGGATGCTCTCATCAGACCCTGCCACGAGTACTGTGTACAGTTCTGGACCCCTCAACACAAGAAGGGCATGGAACTGTTGGAGCAAATACAGAGGAAGCCACGAAGATGGTCAGAGGGCTGCAGCAGCTCTGCAATGAGGACAGGCTATGAGAGTTGCGGCTCTGCAGCCTGGAGAAGAGAAGGCTTAGAGAAGACCTTGTAGTGACCTTCCAGTATCCGAAGGGCGCCTACAAGAAGGCCGAGGAGGGACTATTTACAAGATCTTGTAATGACAGGAGGAGGAGTGGTTTTGTTGATTTATATTTCTGGTACAACTGTACTGGCCAAAGCTGTAGATGCAGTGAAGTCCTAATGTGGATCAGGAGGAAGAGTGTGTCCAGCAAATCGAGGGAGGTTCTCCTCCCCCTCTACACTACCCTAGCGAGACCCCCACTTAGAATACTCTGTCCAGTTCAGGGCTCTCCAGTTCAAGAGGGACAGGGAACTACTGGAGAGAGTCCAACAGAGGGCAACAAGGATGATTAAGGGACTGGAGCAGTGACTTATGGGGAAAGGCTGAGAGACTTGAGGCTGCTTAGTCTGGAGAGAAGGTGACTGAGAGGGGATCTAATAAATTAATATAAGTGTCTGAGGGCTGGGGATCAAGAAGGAGGGGACAGGGACAGCCTCTGCTCACTTATGTCCTCTTATAGGGCAAGGGGCAGTTGATATAAACTACAGAACAGGAAGTTCCACCTCAACATGAGGAAGAACTTCCTTACTCTAAGGGTCACAGAGCACTGAAACAGGCTCCCCAGAGAGGTGGTGGAGTCTCTTGCTCTGGAGACTTTCAAGACCTGTGCAGATGCATTGCTGTGCAACCTGCACTAGATTATGGTCCTGCTCTGGGAGGGGGGTTGGACTTAAAGATCTCCTGAGGTCCTGTCCAACCCCTAACATCCTGTGATCCTGTGAAAAAACAGCTGTTGCCATAATGCAGTTTGCTAGATCATAGAGTCATAGAATGGTAAGGTGGAAGTGACATCAAAGATCATCTAGTTCCACCCCCCTGCCATAGGCAGGGACACCTCCCACTAGTACAGGTCACTCAAGGCCTCATCCAACCTGGCCTTGAACACCTCCAGGGAGGGAGCAGCCACAGCTTCCCTGGGCAACCTGTGCCAGTGTCTCACCACCCTCACTGGAAAGAACTTCTTCCTAACATCCAGTTTAAATCTCCCCTCTGCCAGTTTAAACGCATTGCCCCTAGTCCTGTCATTACAAGACCTTGTCAATAGTCCCTCCCCAGCCTTCCTGTAGGCCCCCTTCAGATATTGGAAGGCTACTATAAGGTCTCCTTGAATCCTTCTCTCCTCCAGGCTGCAGAGCCCCAACTCTCTCAGCCTGTCCTCATAACAGAGCTGCTCCAGCCCACTGATCATCTTTGTGGCCCTCCTCTGGTCCTGCTCCAACAGTTCAATGTCCTTCCTGTGCTGGGGGCTCCAGAACTATACACCCCTTTTAAAATGCTACAGGCAAGATGGTTTTTGTTAGTGTGATGCCTCTAAAGCACAGGTGGCTTGTTGGACTGTGCAGTCTTGTTGGCAGGTTTTAATAGATAATAATTTTGGTTGGCAGGTTTTAATAGATAATAATTTTATGGTTGCTTTTGGACTTTTTTTGTCTGGTGGAAAATTCAAAGCAAGTGGTCAAGCCATTATTTCTGCAATAGGTCTGAACCGCCACCTCAGCAGATGGATGGTGAGTGTCATGAGGATGGAACCAGGCTCTACTCAGATGTCCAGTGATATAGGACAAAGGGCAGTGGTGTAAAGTAGAGCACAGAGGTTCCTGTGAGCATAAGGAAAACCTTTTTCACTGTGAGCGTGACAGAGCACTGGAGCAGGCTGTCCAGAGAGGTTGTGGAGTCTCCTTCTCTGGAGATATTTAAAACCCATCTGGCCATGTTCCTTTGTGACCTCCCTGTGGTGATCCTGCTCTGGCAGGGGGATTGGACTGGATGAGCTTTCAAGGTCCTTTCCAGCCCCTAATGTTCTGCCAGGGAGCCCAGGTCAGAGCAGTATGGTCTTGCAGGAGAAGGAAAATAAGGTCATATGAGCCTGGGCAGCTCTGGAGGACCTAGCTGATAAACTGATAGGTTGGCCAGATTTTTCCCTGGTAGAAATGGGAGCCACTATTTGGGAATGACTGTGACTTGTAAGGGGTTGTAAAGATTTCATCTGTGCAGAGATCAGAAATTCTCTCTATGCTGATTTTAAGCTTTGTGACTTTTGTTTACCCTTTGAGCTCCAAAGGCAAACACTTCTAAGTAGGGTCAATTCACAGGATAGTAACTGAGAAGTTAATGCGAGAGCTGAATGGATTAGATCCTATCCATCGAGGTCTTTTTCAGATTTCAGATGTTGACATCAAAGTAGCTATTGTATTCAGTTCTGGGCCCCTCACTACAGGAAGGACACTGAGGTGCTGGAGCATGTCCAGAGAAGGTCAGTGAGGCTGGTGAAGGGCCTGGAGCACGTGACCTGTGAGGAGCAGCTGAGGGAGCTGAGGTTGTTCAGTCTGGAGAAGAGGAGGCTGAAAGGAGACCTCCTTGCCCTCTACAACTCTCTGAAGGGAGGTTGGAGTGAGGAGGGGGCAGCCTCTTCTCCTTGGTGTCAAGTGACAGGAACAGAGGAAATGGTTTCAGGCTGTGCCAGGGGAGGTTCAGGCTGAATGCCAGGAAGTATTTAATCACTGAAAGAGTTCCCAAACATTAGAATGGTCTGCTGAGGGCAGCAATGGAGTCACCATCCCTGGAGATGTTCAAGAAGTGTGTGGACCTGATGCTTAGGGACATGGTTTAATGTTCAGTGCTGAGTCGAGGGTTGGACTGGGTGAACTTTGAGGTCTCTTCCAACCAGATGTATTCTGTGAATCTATTATTTGTGTCCAAAATGGCATTTCAAGAAAGATACAGCAGTTTCCAAGTGCTTGCCATAAGTCCCGGTTATAAATCGACGTGAGTTAACATGCTTTTGAAAAGTAAGAGGAGATGGTCTCAAATTGTGCCAGCGGAGATTTAGATGTGATATTTGGAAAAAATTATTTGCTGAAAGTATAGTCAGGCATTGGAACAGGCTGCCCAGGGAGGTGGTGGAGTTGCCATCTTTGGAAGTGTTCAAGAAACATGTGGCCATAGCACTTTGGGACATGGTTTAGTGGCCATGGTGGTATAGGGTGGATGGTTGAACTCGATGGTACCTCCAGGGTATGGGGTTTTAACCTTAGAGGTCTTTTACAACCAAAACAATTCCATGGTTACCGGGGATCTTGTGTTGGAGCCTGGCTCTCATCAGTGAGTCCACATTCCTGCACAACGTGGGGATGGTACAGCCCTGTGTTCAGGTGCTCCGCCACTGCACTCAGTTACCAAGGCTTGCTCTGATTTCTGGCTGTGTTCTTTGTTGCAGACCAATAAATCTAAATGGGTCCAGTCACCGGAATGACTCCGGATAAGAAAGCTGAAACGCCAGGAGCAGAAAAAGCTGCAGGACTTCGGCAGTGTCATGGAATGGGAAGCCTGCCCGATGCAGGCGATGCTGGCAGGCCAAAGGCCACTGTGGTGGGCAGAGATACAGCAGATGATGAGCTCACAAATTTGAACTGGCTGCATGAAAGTACTAACCTGCTAACAAACTTCAGCCTGGGAAGTGAGGGTCTTCCCATCGTTAGCCCTTTGTATGACATCGAGGGTGACAGCGTGCCCTCCTTCTCACCATCATGCTACCAGAACCCCGAAAAGAAATCTGCCACTTCCAAACCCCCCTATTCCTTCAGCCTTCTCATTTACATGGCCATCGAGCATTCCCCCAACAAGAGCCTGCCTGTCAAAGAAATCTACAGCTGGATCCTGGAGCGTTTCCCCTACTTTGCCACAGCACCCACGGGCTGGAAGAACTCAGTCCGACACAACCTTTCCTTGAACAAGTGTTTCCGTAAGGTGGAGAGAAGCCATGGCAAGGTGAGAAGGAGGTGGATCAACTTGGACATTCAAGTGGGACAATGGAGAAGAGCCTGATTGCTCTCAAGGGGGTTTTGTTGGGTTTTATATTTCCCTTTTCAAGGGTTTGGTTGTTTTTTATTTCTGCCTCCCCCCCAATGTCCCACTTTGTTTGCAGATGAAGGTGGTTTGGAAATGCCACCTCTGACAAATCATGGGATGGCAAAAGCTTGGTGTTGTTATTTAGCACTGATCTGGGTAGAGCTCCCTGTGGTGCAGCATTTTTAAAGCTGGCTAAGGTTCTACTGCAGAGGCTCCTGTTTCTGCTTAGAATTTTGTCAACCTGCCATAACCAGACTGAAATTTCAGGTGTCTTAGGATTTTGTTTTTTTTCTCTAAAGCTTCTTAAACTGGTGCTTTATTTTCTAATACTGAAATTTTGGGGTGTGTTCCTCCTTGCCCGCTTTTCCAGCGTGGCCACGGCTACAGATGCCCTAGAAAGCAGAAGAGGGTGGGATCCAAGCAGCTTCCTTGCTTGGCTAGCATGAGTGTTGCCCCTTTGGGTGCAGATGTGGTCTTCTGCAAGGTACCTTTTTGCAGGCACGCTGTTCGTGCATGGTTATATGTTTCTCGGTCTAACAACTGCCTGGAATATTCAGCTCACTCACTTGTGATCTTCTTTTTCACTTAGCACAGCTCTAGCTTTCTGTGAACCACCTTAATTCCCACATTTAGTGTATGGTACTGCTTCAGCCTCTTACCAGATCGTAGCAGCGTGTCTTTCTGCATGGTGCAGACACAAGCTTCACTTATTAAAGGATACTCTTTTCTGTACAAAGTCTTCCTTCTGACTTGTATGATGCTACTAGTGATGTACTTCCTCCTCATTTCCCTTCCCATTCCTCAAAGAGCTGGCTCTGACCTAAGTAAACCAACAAACCGCATACCAAAAGTCAACAGACAAATCCCAGACCCATATGCTTGGAGGTCAGCCCAAGTGGTAGCAGGCTTCTTATCAGAAATGCATGCAATGCCTGGCGTGCCTGACAGCCTCTTGCTGTAGGTAGAGGTTTTGGAGCTGAGTTGGCATTGGGAAGGACTGCCTTGTACTGATAGGACTGAGCATCACCTCTTCTCAACATCCCTGCTTTTCTATTAAATTGTTTGAGTGGGCCAATCTCTTTCTGGCAGTGCACAGCAATAAGATAAGGAACAATGGATAGAAACTGGCACCTAGAAGGTTTCACTTCAAAATGACAAAAAACTTCAGAGTAAGGGTGGTGGAGCACTGGAACAGGCTGCCCAGGGGGGTCATGGAATCTCCTTCTCTGGAGACTTTCAAAACCTGCTTCGATGCATTCTTGTGTGGATGAGTCTTAAAGTGATCCTGCTTATGGCTGAGGAGGTTGGACTTGATCCCTGGAGGTCCCTTTGAACCTCTAACATTCTGTGATATTAGGGAGAAGAGATTGACCCCCACCTCACTCCAGCCTTCTTTCAGGGAGTTGTAGAGAGCAAGAGGGTCTCTCCTCAGCCTCATTTTCTCCAGAGTAAACAACCCCAGTTCCCTCAGCTGCTCCTCACAAGATCTGTTCTCCAGACCCTTCAGCTTTGCTGTCCTTCCTGGATATACTCCAGCAAGTCAATGTCTGACTTGTAGTGAGGGCTCCAAAACTGAATCATCTTAGGCTTGGTGTTTACTTGGACAAATGCCACAGTCTTTTTGTTGCTGTGGTTAGACCACTGGTTTATTTCGAGGCTGGATGTATCTCTGTCCTGTAGAATCTTCAGTTCCACTTGTGTATGGCTTTCCCCTAGAGCTTAACACTTCAGCCCTGTGCCTTTGGTGAGCAGCAGATGCCAGTCAAACGGTGCCTGTGAGCAGTCTCAAGGGCGTCATCTCTTTAGCTCAGTGTTTGCTTTTAGTACAGACAATGGCGGGTGGAAGCCTGATTTCACATTACACCTGACCCAGGCTTAACTACCTGAAAAAGTCACCTTGTTTATTGCCTCTTGATTGGAGTGAGTGTCTTTATGGCTTCAGAGCATGTTCCAGTTCAGCTTGCTGTTGTGATAGCTAACCAAAGTCCTCCTGTGATGAGGTCAGGGCAGCCAGCTTGTGAAGAGGGGGAACTAAACCAGTTCTGGCTGCAGGCCCCAGAAGAACCGAATTAGGTGACAAGTGGAAGTGCTTGCCTAAAGTAGCAGATAAAACGGTGTAAAGGGGTGGTTTGCTGGTTGGGAGAGTTCTTGACAGCTTCCTGAGGGTAGCAGCCTCAAAGCTACCAAAAGAAGGAGGGGGAAAAAAAAAAAAGGCAGAGTTGGGCAGG